>APFE030622795.1:0-17755 GCA_000404065.3 Pinus taeda
GCCCATTCCTAAAACATTATACCTTTCGTCATCACCATCTCTATGCGCATCTTAAGGTCTTTCTCCTCTAAGGTACTGAATATTTATTTCCGGTCATGTGGAATGAGGCTCCACTGTCAAGATACCAGACACAACCCATCATCGATGACACCATGCATGCGATGAGGGTAATGTCCATTTCAGACTAAATGTCCATTTTGAACTGAGAGGCCAATGCCTCACCTTCTGATCCTTCTGAGGATCCCTTCGTGAACTTCTTCGATGGGAAATTAGTCACATAATGATCCATCTCATGACAATTAAAGCATATCACTTTAGACTTGTCACCCTTCTTCCCTCCATGAGAAGAATTCGATTTGGAATGGGAATCCTTCCCCTTCCCTTTCTTGCCTCACTTGCTAAGGCCAAATTTTCTTCATCATCATCCTTGGATGAAGAACCATCTCATGTGCTCCTCCTGATCTCCTCCTGCATGAGATCCAACCATAGTCGTTCCCAATCAGCAGTTTCTCCCTTCCATTCATAGAGTCCTAGTAGCTATTCCAACTCTTTGGAAGGCCAAGGAGAGTAAGGCTCACCATATCGTCATTGGTAGTAATTATTCCCACACTACCAAGCTCATCTCTGCAAGTGGTGAGCTTGTTCAAATATTTGGAAATAGTATTGCCCTTATCCATCTTGATTTTTCGAAGCATATCCTTGAGCGCCAATTTCCTTTGGTCGCTATTGTTCTGGTAGAGGTCCTTCAATGTCTTCCACATTGAATATGGAGTATTCTTCCCATGGAGACTCGAGACAATATGGTCTCGAACTCCCTCAAGGATGATCTGTCTCACCCTCTCCACACACTTCTTCCACTCAACCAACTCTTGTGCATTAGTTGAAGCTGACTTTGGGATTTCTTGATCAATGAAATCCGTCAAGCCATTGTCTTCTAATACAGCCTCCATGCGATCTTTCCATGCTATGTAATTCGAGCTACCTTCCAAGGCATACTCGAGTCTCAAGCCATAGAACGCCATTGGCTAACCTTGAAGTATGATAAGAATTTGATTTTTCACCTGCCACCCTGAACTTCAACCTTCGAATTCTCTTCTCCATATACTATTCATAGCTTCAATAAACTTGTCTCTCATACCATGTAGAAATTCTGTAAATTCTCTACAAATCTCACTTTGAGACCTATGTAGAAAATCTGACTGTAGATTAACTCGATAATGCAATATACAAAAGCAAAGTACTATAACCTACTTCTACTATCAATTTACGGAAGCTTAAAGATCGAGCTAAATCAGAGCTGAACACATATAACCATAAGAAGAAGAATCAATGCACATGAAACATAGAAAATACTCGAGGGAAATCCTTAGCTAAAAACCACACTATTTGTATTATCATACAAGGTGGAAATACATCAGAATTATACAAAGCCTTAGCTCTCATAGCTAGCCATCTCTTAGTGCAATACTCCTAGATGCTCATAGACAATCAAAGCTTCTCACGAGCCTTCTCCTCTACCCTCCAAGCTCCTATTTCCTTGCGCAGTTTCTCCTGGGTGATCCTCCTGTTACCAAGTGGAAGACTGATCACTCACACTGATCCTACACCCTGTCAAAACTATGTAATCCTCAAGGAACCATTTCTTGATTGCATGGATGAGTTTCCTTTATAGGAAAATGCATGCAACTGATAGTACACTGTCCTTGACATTTAACTCAACTGGGTCTTTCTCAAAATAGACATGCATGAGTTCTTGATGAGGGAATCTTCATTTATTTGGAGTACACTGGTTGAGTGCATGCATGCATCAACTGAATGATAACTCACAATTAGTTCCTCAAACAGTTTGGAACTAATTTAATTAGACTTAACTCTGTAAATTGAGCTAACTAATTACAACTCAAATATAACTCAATCTTATCTCCTTAATTAAGGGATAACTCTTGCATGACTATAAAAATACTTCTAACTTGAATTTCCCCAACTAATTAATCCATAATGAATTAATTAATTTATTCCAAGCAGTTGGTGAGACTAAATTTGAATTTTAATTCAAGGAAAAATTAAAACTGGAATATACTAGATTCTATTTTTATCTTTTCTTGTTGCTATTTTCAACATGCTGGCTATTCTAGCTCCAAAACTCACAAGAAAGGTTGGCCCTTTGCTACTCTCCCAATCCTCTAACTCTCTGGCAAATTCTTGATCACTGATAGCTCCAAACTCCCCCTGCATGTTCTCCAGCTAGCCAGAAATACATACTCTCTGTTGTGGTTGAACTGTATTGTTGTAACACACTTTCGGAACTCCTAAAATACTTATGGCACTACCTCTCTAGGGCAAGCATGGATGGTCCCTCGAAGTGGAGGTTGAATCTCTCACTTGAGGGATTCGTGGCTAAACATCCGGTTGACTCAGCTAAACAGAAGAGAAAACAATCAAGTAATTTTGATTACAAGGTGTAAGAATAATCCCAAATGCAAGCTCGCTCGTCCTTTTATCTTTGTGGGCCTTGCTTGTCTCATGTGGGCCCCTCCATCCAACACTTCAAATTCCCTCCAATCCATTTGAATGGCCTAGTTCGAATTCCCACGTGGGTAGCCCCCACCTTCCACTAGAAATCAGATTAAGCTAAATTTCCTCCTAAGTCCCTAAGTCAATAATGTTGGGTTCTTTTCCTTAGCCAAAATTGTGCAAAAATGTGTTGAAACACCTTGTTACAAATGTGTTTGAGAAGGGAAATGACACACTATTATTTTATAATTTCCTCAGGAGGCCCATTTTAGAACTCAAAATTCCCCTAATGATTACAAGAAACGATGGTAGACAAAGTTAAATCAAGAGATTTACTTATGAAAATATTTCCTACATGGCAGGTTTGAGCAATGTGTGCTTCAAGTCTCTCTAGGGGATTGTCGGCCATGTGATATACCCTCTATTTCTCCTTAAAACATTATAAAACATCTGTAGAGATTATCTTGTCTGGCTATTTGCAGGGCTCTTATCACCATTTGAGAATCCTTAATATATATGTCCCATATTCTAATTAGAAATATTTTTGGGACCATCTTGATTCTTGTGGCATCTTGGATTGACATTCGCTCATATTGGTTAGTGATATGAACCTGATGATGGAAGTGGGGGTAGGGGGTTTCTAGGGAAAAAAGAAAAAGTGGATCCACTTGCTAGTTACTTTAAGGATCTATTTGCTCATAACTTGCTTATGGACATAGTACCTTGTCCCATAGGTCTGACATGGAGGAACAAGTGGTCAGATACTGAGGGGATTGTCAAAAGGCTTGAAATATTTATTCTTCATTCTTTTTTATCGGATAGACTTAGACATCTCCTATCATGGACCCATTTCTCTGACATCTCATATCATGATGCTACCTCTCTTGAATGGGTAGGGGAAAAAAACGACATCTTCTTATCCTTTTAGGTTAAATCATTCGTGGATCCAAGAGAAAGCCTTTATTGACCTCGTAAGAGCCTCGTGGCAAATTCCTCTCATGATAATCCTGATATCCATAATGGAGGTGGTATCACATAAGTTGTGTACATTAAAGGATGAGGTAAATTCATGGGTTATAAATAAAAAAAATGAGTTATCTAAAGAGATAATTGACATTGATCAAGATATTTCTACCTTGAATGATCCATTTGGATTGGGTTTTTTTGCAACCTCTACTAAGAAGATGCTCTTGGATCTAGCGATTAGGAAAAATAATATCTTGAAATTTCAAGAGGATGATTGGAGATTGAAGAGTAGGGTGGCCTGGGTGGAGAAAACAAGAACACACATTACTTTCACAATGTATCCTCAAAAATAAAAAAGATAAACACTATTTTTCACATCAAAAATGTGGAGAACATGGTTCTCACAAAGAAGAAGAATATTCAACGAGAGGTTGTTCGTTTCTTTAGCAAACAATTCAAGGCAATGGAGGGATCAAATATTTCCTATTAGATGCATTTTTCCAATCTCTTTCCCATAATGGTGAGTGTGGAGAAAACTTATATGTTGGACATTCCAATCACTATGGAAGAGCTATAGGGGGTGTTGAAAACATTGGTGTATGACAAAATCCTTGGCCCAGATGGTTGGCCCTTTGAATTTTTCCTCCACTTCATTGAGTTCATGGGCACAAAATTCTTGGGATTGGTCGAAGAATATCGATGTATGAGCTATATTACAGGTTCTATTAATGCTACTTTTGTCACTCTCATTCCTAAGAAGTCTAATCCTTCTTGCTTCTCAGATTTTAGAAAAAAAATCTTTATGCAATATTGTATATAAGATGGTGTATAAATTAATTGCAAATTGAATTAAGCAGTTGTTGTCTGATTATATCTTGTTAGAATAATTTGGTTTTTTAGCCAACAAACAGATTCAAGATGTTGTGGCTATCTCCCAAGAGTGTATACACTCGATCAAATCTGGTAGGTAGGCGACATGTCTAATGTGAATCGATCTAGTTAAGGCATATGATATTGTGGATTGGGAATTCCTTAGGCTGATTTTATACATAATTGGCTTTGCTCATAGGCACATTGATTGGATTATGGTGTGCATAACCTTTGTTAACCTAACTTTCCTCATCAATGGGATTCTGATAGATTTCTTTAGGATCACTAGGATTTTATGTCAAGGTTGTGCATTATATCCCTTACTATTCATTTTCGTCATTGACAGATTGAATAGAGGGATCAACGCTGCCAGAGCGTAGCCACGTAGGAATTGATTGTTCATTGTAGGGTTTGTCGAAATTCTAGAATTTCAGATCTCATGTTCATAGACAATGTTCTCTCCAGTGGGGAAGCTAACATAGTTGAAAGGAACACATTTCACCAAGTAGTTTCAAATTTTGGGGTAGCATCGAGGCTTAGCATGAACAAAGAGAAGCCTAAACTGAACACTGATTGTTTGGATGCAGAGGTATCATCAAATATTGCAAGTCTATTTGAGGTGAAAGTGAGCTCAATGGTAACCTGGTGGATTTAGGCACTTCGGATTTCATTTGAAGAAAAATAAATACAAATGGTAGGATTGGGAATGGCTAATTAAAAAATTTGAGAAGAAGTTTACCATGTGGGAAAAAAAGTGGTTCATGCCAGGGGGTGGCTGATTATGATTAAATTTATTCTACAGGGAATATTCGTCTACTAGATGCACCTATTCATATTACCTAAAGGTGTTACTAAAAGGATGTATGTTATAATTGCAAATTTCCTTTGGGAAGGAGCTGGAAAATCTAAAAAAAAATGCTTGGTGCATCTTGAAATAATATCCAGATGTCATGCAGACGAGGGTTGGGGCATCAACAACATAGAATTCTTTAACCTTGGTCTTCTTGTTAAAAAAATTTGGAGAGCATTCAAAGGTGATGGATTATGGCAATAGGTCGTAAGGGATAGATATATTAATAACTTAATCCTCGAGGTTTGGGTTAGAGTAGGAGCTCCAGAAAAGAGAGATGTGTCCCAAATAGAAGAATATTGTTGAAGGCTAAGCATTAGCTCTGTGGCAATCTTAGGTGGGAGGATGGCAAGGGGGACAAGATTTCCATAGGGCTTGATGCAATCAAAGGTATGGAGGGAGCCCATATGCTCTCGATGCCCATTATACATTTTCTTAATCTCTCGAGTCGCCATTTTTTAAACAGATAAGTTATTTTTAGTAATCAATGCCTGCTCCAAAAAATTGGTCACATGCTACAGATCTTGGGATTTTGGTGGCTTTTGAGGATGAATGGGAGGGGTACAAATATTGACTCCACCACACTGGCATTGTGCTATCAGAAAAGAGGACACTTTGGCATGGGGAGGGTGAACATAAGAAGGGAACATTTTAATTAAAGAAATATACACATATATCACATAGGGGCATAAAAATCATCTTTTTGTTTCATGACTAACACAATTTTGGTGATGTGAGGCTCCCCTAAAATTAAATTGGTTTTTATGGTTGGTGATACACAACCCGATTCTCACATGAGAGAATCTCATTAAAATGGGTTTCCAGGGGCCAGGTAGATGCCCCATGTGCAATAAAGAAAACAAAGTAATTTATCACCTCTTTCTCACTTGTCCAATTATTGTATCAATTTGGCATGAAGGGGTTTTCATGTCGCTCAAAATTCACATAGAATTGGACATATCCTCTATATGAGCACATATCTCACAATGGTTCAATGGACAAAAAGTGTTTAGGGCACTCCCTCTCTATATATTTTGGGAATATGGCGAAGTCAAAATGCTATCATCTTTGATCAGTTTGTCCCTAAAGTGGGGTCCATTAGGTTGAATAGTGTGCCATATTTCCAAGAGATTGGTCCCTGGAGACCAAAGTCACATAGGAGAACAATTATTTTCAGGGAAATCGGGTTGTCATCACCAGTGGACTACTTTGATCGAGCTTCATCAGAAGGGGTATGTGGGTGTAGGGTGCAAATTGTATTGAACTCTAGCCATACATGTAGTTCTACTAGTTCAGGGGTGATGGTTCCAGTAGTAGGGAAAAATTATTAGTTATATGGGGTGTATTGTAATATGCCAGTTGGTTGGCTATCGAGGAGCTTTTGGTTGTAGGTGACTCCAAATTAGTTATTGATTGGGCTTAGGGTCATACTACTTTCATTCCACCTTCCCTACATCATTGGAAGCAACAACTCAGAGCCTTATCAGCGTCCTTCAAGCGCAGCAACTTCTCCCACTTATACAAAGAGAAAAATTTGGTGGCAATTCACCTCTCAAAAAGTCATTGATCTACTTCCCTAGGTGAATTTTGCTACAAATCCTTTGTCACCAGCTCTCTTTGTAACTCAAGGAGTTTCAAGAACTGAAAGTTTGTGTCATTCAACTTTTCTATTAGTGATATTGGTGACCAAATCAAGCTTTGGGCCAATTCTTTGGTAGAAGATTCTCATGGGTCTCTTTTGTTTTTAGCTTGCAAGTCTATTCTTATATATGTAGTCATTTTATGATTTTTTTTTGCAATTAGCCATGTTAGAAAGGGATTAGTGTAGTGAAGATCGCAAGCGTTTTTATAGGATTTCCCACAAGGCTACCTAGGAGATGTCCCTTCTCTTACTTTCCTTATTTGTTCTCTCCCTTGAAGACTATAGTTTCATATAGAAATCAAGGGTCACTAGACTGTTTTTAATTTTGTAGCATCAAATAGGTGTTCTAGTCTCAATATATGTGGAGAGGCTAAACCACATGAGAGCTCAAGAAGCTAGAATCTATTTCTGGAAATTCCATTTAGAGACAATGCAATTAAATTAAGTGATCGATAATTAAAAATACCTAGGTCTAACTTAGGGAAATCGATTAGTTAATGGGAATTAATTGAGAAATGTGAGAATTCTCTAGAAAATCACATGGATCAATCTGAATATGATGTTAGTCATTGATGAGAACTTAATCATGGTCGTTGGTGAGCTAACAAGAGATTATAAGAGGACGTCGATGGGGTTGGAGAAAGACACTTAGTTATCAAGGTAGGTCACAGAGAGAAGAGTCCAAACGGAGAATAATTTGAGCCAGTGATTGAGTGAAAGTGACTAAGGAAGTAGCAGAATCATTTCTAGTAGAGTTTCTCAACAACAGAGAAAAAATATATGGGAGGCCGAATTATTTCTATAGAGTCTAGACTAAGCAGCCAAAAGCCCCAATGTGAAGTGTCGAAAAGAGATTGTTTCAGTTGTAGGAGGATGAGAGATCACCCAGAAGGAAGAGTGATTCACTTCCAGGGCCAGAGGGAGGCAGGACAAATCACCTAGAGCCAACTAACATGTATTGCGAATTATTTGGGCCAAGTAGTGTGCATTTCTTGGTAATGCGAGTTGTCAGGAGGAAGTGCGAGTAGGACCATTGGGGCTGAGTTTGGTTAAAGAAGGGAGATATTTCCTCCAAACAATTTTGGTAGTATATTCTGATGAAGGATAGCTAGTTTTCCATCCACATTTGCACTCATATTTTTTGTTGTTGTATATAATAATAAAACCCTCATTTGTTGCACTAGTTTTCCTAGTTGGCTTTTTCCGAAGACAATTGTCCAAAAATAACTGTGTTAGATTTTATTGTGTTTGTGATAGCATTTTCTCAGTTTCTAGTGTATTTTCTCAATGTTTTTTTATTTGTGAAGATTTGCAATGTGATTAATTCATTATTTTGTCGTAACAAAATAAACTACATAATTTATCAATTAAAAGAATTAATTCTAGTTGCTACATTTAAAGTGAAATTTCACATGGTATCAAACCAGTGTCAACAAAAATGTAAATATGGGATGGTTCAATTACAGTGTGGAAAATGAATTAGAGTTGCACAGTAGTTGGTGGGAAGTGGTAGTTGGTCACAATTATCAAACATGTGTATGGGAGATGCCATTATGAGATAGAGAGAACATTTTCCTCGCTAAGAGGGAGTGCTCATTTTTGTAGCATCGGACAAGTGTTCTAGTCTCAAGCTTTATGGAGAGGCTAAAATATGTGAGAGTTCTAGAACCTAGAAATCGTTTATGGAATTTCTACCTAGAGATAAACTCTATTAAATTGATCTGTAATTAAAAATGTCCAAGTCTAACTTAGAGAAATTGATTAATTAATGAGAATTAATTGAGAAATGTGGGAATTCTCTACAAACTCACATGGATTAACGCAAAGATGATCTTAGCCATTGATGATGACTTAATCATGGTCATTGGTGAGCCAGTGAAAGATTATAAGAGGATTTCAATGGAGTTGGAGCAAGACATTCAATGATCAAGACATATCAAATTTCTCAGAGAGCAGAGTCCAACTATAGAAGAATTTGAGACAGTGATTGAGTGACAATGACTGAGGGAGAAACATAGTCATTTTCAATAGAGATTCTCAACAACATTGTAGTAGTAGATGGGAGGCTGAATTATTTCTACATAGAGGCCAAGAAACCAGTGTAAGCAGCCAAAAACCTTAGTTTGAAGTGCTAGAAAGAGATCGTTTCAGTTGGAAGAGAATGAGAGATCAGCTAGAAGGAAAAGCAATTCACTTCCAGGGCCAGAGGGAGGTAGGACAACTCACCCAAAGCCAACTAGTAGGTAGTGAAAATTATTTGGGGCAAGTAGTGCACATTTTTTGCTAGTGTGAGTTATCGGGAGTGAGTGCGAGCAGGACTCGAGGGGCCGAGTTTGGCTGCAGAAAGGAGGAATTTCCTCCAAATAATTTTGGTAGTATATTTTGCTGGAGGATACCCAGATTGACATCCAAATTTGTACTCAAAATTTTTGTTGCTGGATATAATAACAAAACCCTCATCTGTTGCATTGATTTTTCCAGTTGGGTTTTTCAGGGACAATTGCCCAAAAATAACTATGTCAACTTTTATTTTGTGTGTGCTAGCATTTTCTTAGTGTCCAATTTATTTCCATTTTTTTATTTGTGAAGAATCACAGTGTGATTAATTTGGTATTTTGTCGTAACAAAATAAACTGCATAATTTATCACTGAGAAGAATTAGTTCTAGTTGTTGCATTTCACAGAGCGTTGAAAATTTAACAACTTTTATTTCTTAATAAAAGTTTTCTTAGTTTTTCTAGTGACAAAAAAAATTACTTTTTGTTATTGATAAAAGTTAGTTTTTTCTAGTTGAAAAAAAATATTGTTTGAATTAAAGTTTTTATCACATTTTGGGCTAACATAATGCAAATCAAGTTAAAACAAGGGAGCTACTGCCATAGCGGTAGTCCCTGCCGGGGGTGCAAATTCCATTCGAGTTGCAAGTGTGAATGCAGTTGCTTGCGAACTTCTCTTCAATGCTATGAATACGCAAAATTATCAGGATTTGTTTCACTGTAAATGGATTCCAATCTTATACCACAACCGGTAGAAATTGCCAATTTTCTCCTCAGCAGGTTTGACCGGGTGGAGTTGTTTGCTGAAAATTCCGCAGCACTGCGATATAATGTAATATTTCACAACGCCTCTTCTACAACTGACAAATTGTCTAGACCTCTTCCATTGTCACTGGGTTCAGAAAGTAACCCATACAATGATGGGGGTTGCCCATGTTGCAGTTTGGGCTGTTATGGCGGCCATGAACATCATGGCTCTGGTAGGTCTAGCAGCCAACGATTCCCAGTTTCCGTTCGTGGCCAAATACTGTAGCCCCCAACAAACTAATTCTACAGCGTTCTATGCTAATCGGGAGGCTGTTTTGGCATCCCTCGGCAGAAATCTCTCTGCAGACGGCTTCGCTACTTTAATGGAAACCAAAGCCGGCAAAACGGATCCTGTCTATTGTCTTGCTGTGTGTCAGAAATATTTAAGCACCAGCGATTGCTCAGACCGTTCCTTTATGCGGGGTGCAGGCTTTATTAAAAGAAAGAATAGCATCAGTCCTAGCCCGCTACCTCCTTTGATTGACACTAACAGCATGACGAACATGATGCAACACAGGATAAAGGAAGCCATGGAGATGCAGAGAGAGATAATCGTCATTCAAGTTCCTCTTGCATGAGTTGAATAGTGTGGATATTACATTTGGAAACCTCAACAATTTACTTGACAGATACATCATGAACAAGATGTCCAAGTCATCCTCCAACATGCAAGATGAACTCAAGGACTCCATCTATCAAGTCAGCATGTCCATCACAGAGTTGGATAGCGCTCTCACCCACATCGACCACAAAATCAATGACCTCTTCAGATTTCTCATGTGTTGCATATCATGTAGTTACCTCTATCTCCAATACTCATGCATCATATCCGCACGGCATCACGCCTATTTCACTAGGCATTTGACATTTTCGTAGAACAGTCCTCATCATTTTCTCATACGGATATATGACTGTAACATATACATTTATACATACAGATCAAACCAAAGTCAAGTGTTTTTTTTACTGGATATTCTTATGGTTGAAGTTTGAATGTTTGAATTTTTTATCATTCTTAGCTGGCATTTATCTTACATGATTCATTTTAGACCAGAATGATTTTAATTATTATATATGCATATACATATTTAGATAGATCATGATTTATTTTTACTGTACTTATGGAATCAAATAAAAAACAACAACTTACTCCCTTCTGCTGCATATCTACATATCCACGCTGGTGGTATATATACATGTTATCCTTATGGTTAAACTTTTTTGTTTCTTACATGTCCGTGTCCATAGATGCTTGAATCTGCTATCGCTATTTACCTGCACCTGTATTAACTGATTCACTATTTACATTAATGATTTTATTTCATATGTTTAGTCATTATTTATATCCAGAAACAAAGAGAAAAACTTATCCAATATGTAAAATAAGGAATTAGATTGGCATATCTGCAACATCACGTATTCCTATCTTTAAAGTTATTGAATTGTTAATGTTTTGTTAGTCCAGAAAACGATACACCAATTCAGTAACGATTTTATTAATGGTGTGGGTAGAGATTTATAATCTAGCCGAAAATACAGATTCAACAAACGATTCACTCAGAATTTTATCGATTCAACAATTAGATGGCGATCGGCGGACTGACTTCAAACATCTGGCATGCAGCGCATTGCATGCAGGTCATGGCCGATACAAGTTCCACTGGCAGGTGTCATTGTTGTAAACGTGTCTACCTCCGTAGGTAAGGTGCTGGATGCTGCTTTTATAAACTTAGGATAAATTACACCTGAGAATCCTCAAACGAACAGGCAGCAAACAAAACTTAGCATAAAAAACTTAGGGTAACGCAAGTTGAGCGCAGGGAGAACAAACTTAGGATAAATTGAGTTGAGCGCAAGTTGAGCGCATCGGGCGACGTGAGGCCGGCAATAAGACCTCCAAATAAAAACTTTGGATAAAAATTTTTTGCCAGGAAATTGCGCAGGTAAACTTTGGTTAAGTAGTAAATAGCGGGCACATATTTGTGGTCAACGCATCAACTAATAGCCAGTTGACTGCGTATCGAACGCTAATAGTCCCAAGCAGGGACTAATAATAATAATATAAAAGAAGTGAATTTAAGTTACATAATTATACTTTTATAATAAAAATATATTATTATAAAAAATAAAATACTTTAGTTTATAATTTATTAAACAAAACATTAATCGTCTTTGTACTAACACTGGTATTTAATGTGTTTTATATGGTATTACGTAATTAATATAAATTAAGGTGTACAAATGTGAAATATTCAATAGAATTAGATTAACAAATAAATATGTATATATATTTTGGGAAAAAATAAATTTTACCAAATTTTTAAATGAAATTTAGATTATGATAATATTATTAATAATTTGATAAATATTTTTTTAATTTTTTCGGGAATTGGAAACAATTTAGATTATGATAAATAATATGTATATTTTTTTATTTTTTTTCTTTTGTTAGTTTTTGTGTAACTAGGAAAATAGATGATTGACAAAACAAGAGATTCTTTATTTATTTTTTTCCAACTTCAAAATAGATAGAATTTTATACCAAGTTAAGCTTAGCAATATTAATAGGCCCATGTAAAATAGGAAATTAGAATGGTAGAGAGCATCTAAACATACCAAATACTAAGAAGAAATTGGGTCATCCACCTCAATCACCACTGGCTTTATTAAGTTATTGGTCCCTTGGCTTAACATGGAGAAAGCTTGCTTCTATCAATTTGTCTCTCACATCAGTAATTCTAATTATTGTTTTCCCAATACAGATTGCAATTATTAATACAAATTAATAGTGTGTAAATATTGGTTCAAATAGCCAAGAATGTGCCTAATATCAAGTACCTAGTCCACTATATTAGCCGGGACCTCAAAGTTCAAAAGATAATCTCTTTCATTGATAATTTCTTCTTTAACTCCTAGAAGCTCATGCTACACCTCTAGAAGTGTTTGATCATGAATGATCTTTGTGGAAGAGTAGGACTTGGCATAGGCTCTTGAACCTCCTAGAGAAATGTGTCCACCATTGATGTGTATGCATTAAGCCCTATTGTGAGTCATGATAAGGATATAGAGAAAGGAAAGGGACAAAGGAAGGGACAAGAGGTTAGTCGGTAGAAAAAGTTGAGGTCTAGAGGAAGGCCAAATACCTAGAGAGGCAAAATTAGGAAGTAGAAGAATCACTACTAGGATAGTCTAGCAATTAGAAGAATGTAAGGAAGAAAATCAACTCCAGCATGGGAAATTCTGATAGAAGAGACAAGATGTGCCTAGAGTGAAGAGCAAAAAAAGCCTTGGCCATAGAGAGAGAGAGCACCATTATGAACTAAAATGAAAACTAGTTGAGAACCATTCTGAAATGAGTAACTTATTTAGAATAAGTACTTACACATGAGAAAGAAAATAGTAAAAATAAATAAAGCAAATACACATCATACATTAAACAAAATGTACCTTAATCATATTCCATATACCCGTTACGATAAAAAAAATGTTGAAACCCTTACTTATTATAATGAAACCCTTGCTTATTATAAAATTAATTAATAACCTTATCCCTTAACCCACTCTCACTTCGTTAATCACCTTCTCTATACAATTAGAAGAATGTAAGGAAGAAACCCAACTCCAGCATGGGAAATTCTGATAGCAGAGACAAGATGTGCCTAGAGTGAAGAGCAAAAAAAGCCTTGGCCATAGAGAGAGAGCACCATTATGAACTAAAATGAAAACTAGTTGAAAACCATTCTGAAATGAGTAACTTATTTAGAATAAGTACTTACACATGAGAAAGATAATAGTAAAAATAAATAAAGCAAATACACATCATACATTAAACAAAATGTACCTTAATCATATTCCATATACCCGTTACAATAAAAAAAATGTTGAAACCCTTAATTATTATAATGAAACCCTAGCTTATTATAAAAGTAATTAATAACCTTATCCCTTAACCCACTCTCACTTCGTTAATCACCTTCTCTATACATCTCCCTTACTCATTATAAAAGGTCATTGATAACCTTAACCCTTAACCCATTCTCACTTCCCTAATCATCATGTGTATCATTATTATTACGATAAATAATGTGTCAATGTTTATGATATTAAGCATATACATAAAATTAAATTGTAAACTAAATTGAATTATGATGATTATGTATGCACTAATCATTGAATTGTAAAATAAAGAGAATTAGGTTTACAAATGCTCATAGTATCCTTTGGTAGTGTGAACTGTAGACTTTATTTTATGGATGCCGATGAAAATCCATGTAGTGATCTTACAAAAGAGTGGGATACTTGTAGTGGGATCAATTGGAATGCATTCTTTTCTACCGAGTCATGAACCTATATTTATCATATAAATGTATTTTTAAATTTGTTTTCGTAATGTTTATTGTCATTTTCAGTTGAATGTGTATAAAAATTTTAAGTGTTTTTTTTAAGTTTTCAATTTAAGGTGAATAAGAATTGGTTGATTTTTTTAATTAAAAGTTTAGATTGAATTTCAAGAGAATATGTTAAGTATATGTTTAGTCTTAATGATTATGAAAAGTTGTAGTGTATTAAAGAGTTTGTTAAATTGCATCGGCTTTAAATAAATTTTAAAAATTATATTTATATGTGGTTCCCCTCTCACCAATTTCTTAGGGATTTGAGATTATTCCAATTCTAGTAAGTTCTTCCATGATAAATTCCTCATTATTATTTATAAATTATATAGCAAATTTTAATTTAGCAAAAATAGGTTCATTACTTTTATAAATTTAAAAAATCCCAAATTTCTAAAAATTTTTAGTTTATTCTAATTCTAAAAATTCTAGTAAGTTACTCATTATACTATTATAACCTTTATTTATAGTTTTTTTTTTTCTTTTTAAAATTGCCTATAACCTTGTTTATACAATGGTTAATCTAATAAATATATATATTCTGTAAAGACATTTCTTTGTATTGGAATAGATTTTTTTTTTTTATTATATTATCAAACTTTCAAATATATCAACCACATTAATATTTTTAATATAATTATACTAGTTATTCATTTGTTTTAATATTCACTGTAATATCTTTAATAAAAAAAAGGCAGAAGTTTTCATTAAAATTGCACGCGGCCCAAGCCATTATAATTCACAATGGACCGAACTTGTCCAAGATCTAGAGAAAGGTTGTATGTGCAAAACATTGAGAGGTCCTACCGATTCGAATCATATAACCCACGTAGCAAGAAACATGCTCAGATCAACCGAGTCTATAATCTCACGTTTGTCATCGTCATAACTTCAACCTTGTATTGTTTTGGTATAACTTATAATTTGTATACGCAATCTGAGGAAGGCCCAAATATTAGACGTTTATGTCGATGGTCCCAGAAATTGGAGCATCCAGCACAACTTGAAGTTCAACATGTTCAGGTCATGCACAGTTTTTAGGATTTGCAAACACGCGGGGATTCCTTTATTGTGTCCAGCGACGGTTTCCAATACCTAAATCTTCGTACCTTATGCTCGCGGAACCCATGACTAACGACTGCTCTTCATTTTCAATTTAAAGTGGATAAAAATTTGTTGAGTTTCCAATACCTAAACCTTCGTATCCTATGCTCGCCGAACCCATCACTAACGACTGCTCTTCGTTTTCAATTTGAAGTGGATAAAAATTTGTTGATTTTTTTTTAATTATGAATTTATATTGATTCTCAAAAAAATATACTAAACATATGATTAAGACATGATTAGTCTTAATGTTTGTGTTTATGTGGATAGCCCTAGAAGTTGGAGCATCCAGCACCACTTGAAGTTCAACATGCTCAGGTCATGCACAGCTTTTAGGATTTGCAAACACGCGGGGATTCGTTTATTGTGTCCATCGACGATTTCCAATACCTAAACCCTTGTACCCTATGGTCGTCGAACCCCATCACTAATGGCTGCTTTTCATTTTCATCTATCTCCAACTTTAGCACCACAACTGTAAGGACCTGCGGTCCTTGGCACGCCCACCAGCACGATGTGCGAAGCTTGTTAGTGAACGAGCGAAGGTAAACAAAGGAAGTGCAAAGTCCTATGACTGGTGTGTGAAGTTACTATGTAAAATGTGCATGAGGAGAGCATGAGCGAAGGAATTTTATAGCATGGGGAGCGTGGGCTCAACCCATGGGCCAACCTACACATGTAACACATTTGAACGAAGGCCGACTATGTTGGAGGGCGAACTTGCGATGGAATTGTAGGGCGTTGGCAAGTCGGCTTGGGTAGCTCGACTTGCCCAATGCACCTTATATATATGTGATGAGTTTGGAGAGAAGAACACACAATTCGAACTCGATCATTCAAGCAATGCGAGGGAGAAGCACACGGTGATAAGGAAAAAGTGCGAAGGGTGGAGCAAGTTGTAGGAAAAATCGCAGGTCGTAATGCGCCCACTCTTGGGTAGGCATACATGGTGATATCGCACAGGTTTTGGTTATCGGTTCTGTACGCGGGTGAGGGCGCCAGACGTTGACACGGGTCTCTCAGTTAGCTCGGGTGAGCACCCGCCCGTTGTGCAAGGCTAAATGTGGAGGTGGAAAAGGGGATTCGGGTGAGGTCGCCCTTCCGCCCTGTAGAAGTAAATGAAGGGTGACTTGGGTGAGGTCCCCCTCCCGTCGGAACAAGGTTTGGTTGTGAAGCGTGATTGGCAGCTTGTGTGAGGGCGCGCCCGTGCAACTTGGGAAAGAAATCTTGGTTATCACACGGAGGTGTGGGAAGTTGTAATTTTGGCTAAGTATGAAACTTCGTGTTTTCCAAGTATACTTGTAAAGCTTTGTAACATTGAAAGATTGTGTAATATATTGTATTCGGGTAGACTCATTGTTCAGGGAGTTTCCCCTCCCTTTATACTGTGCAATTGTGTTCTCTTGTATAATCGCTAATGATAATGCATGTGTATGGGTGTTCATTGGTATAAAGGAAACATAATAATTACTTGGTTGAGAAACACAAACTATGTAGGACATATGGTTAGGCGTAGTCCATGAACATAAGCATTGGTGAAAAGAAAGTGTTCGGTGGTGCTGCATCTCGCCAAGAGTGGTTGAGAGACTACCGCTGTCTGGCATTATGACAGTTGGTATGAGAGGAGCTGATTCGGGCATTAAAGGTTGAAGCTGCTACACAACTACACTGAAGTGTAGTTGGTATCAGAGTAAGGTTGCTCGTGACGAAGTCGCTGAGGCGCTGATTGACAAGTGATATTGAAGCTCATGGTTGAAGCTTGGAAGTTGGTGACAGTGAAGCAGGTACTTGCAGGTGAAGGAAGTTGTTTCACATACAAAGTGGAACAAGGGCGAGCTCAGGTTGCAGGAAACTTGGTGAAGTTGTTGGATGGTTGAAACTAGATCACAAAGAAGGAAATTGTTAGCAATGACAGGTGAATCTCATGTTGAGTCTAGTCATCGTGCGAAGGATGCTTCGCTAGCTTTCATTGAAAAAGTGTTGGAAAGAATGGAAGACTTAGAGGCTTACTAGACTAAGAAGATGGACTTCATCGAGAAGGATCAAGAGGCCAATTCAAAGATGAGGGAAGAGCTCGATGAACTCCGGACTCAACACGAGTACACTGATCTTATGTGTACACAACTTGAAGTAAGGGTCAAGGAGATTGAAGAGGCAAGAGATCAGGGTCTGGCAGAGATCGTGAACTTGCAGAAATCTCTTTATGAAGCCAGAGATGAGATCGCGGTGTTGAAGAGAGCCATGAGGCATAACTCAGGTGGAGGAGTGCCTCATGTGAAAGTTAAGGAACCAGAACCTTATGATGGTACAAGGAGTGTGAAGACTTTTGGCAACT
>APFE030622799.1:0-14447 GCA_000404065.3 Pinus taeda
GCTCAGCGTCCTTGAGAATCTTGTTGAAGAATGCGATTGGCTGTTCTTTCTCTTCATCATCTTTCTGCAATAAGACAACAACTATTGAATTTGAGGACGCAAATGAAAAAAATTGGAAAGGATTTTGACAATTAGGGCTGATTAGGACTGAAGCTGTCTGCAATGCCTCTTTAATCCTGGAAAATGATTCTTTAGCTTCCTTGGTCCAATGCACTTCATTCTCCTTCTTCAGCGTATCAGTTATTTCTTTCATGATTTTTGCATAGTTGGACACAAATCTTCTTAGGAAGCTAATCTTTCTCAGAAATTTTTGGATATCCTTTTCACTTCTAGGCAGTGATAATTTTTGCACGACTTGTACTCTGGCTGGATCTAGCTTTACTCCATCTCTGGAAATAATGTGCCTCAATAGTTTTCCTTCTTCTAGAGTAAAAATGGATTTCTTGGGATTCAGGGAAAGCCCAAATCTTCTACATTTATCAAAAGTCTTTTTTAGATCGTCCAAATGTTCTTCATCAAACTTTGAGAAAACAATAATGTCATCCAAATATATTACTACAAATTTATCTCCCATAAAAGTAATGTCCATAGCCCTCTGAAACGTAGCACCTGCGTTCATCAATCTGAAAGGAATTCTGACATACATAAAGGTTCCCCAGGGAGTTGTAAATTCCATTTTCTTCTGATCCTTCTTATGCACAGCCACCTGGTTATAACCAAAAAACCCATCTAGCATTTATATTCTAAAAGATCCCGTCACCTTTTGTAGTTTGTGATCCATTTTAGGCAATGGATAGTTATCTTTCAAAGAAGCTCTGTTGAGATTTCTGAAGTCCATGCATAACCTTATTTCTCCATTTTTCTTTCTCACAGGCACTAAATTAGCCACCCAATCAGAATACCTGAGCGGAACTATTATTTTGGCATCAAGCAATTTTTTGACCTCCTTTTCAATTGATCGTAGAAGCAAAGGATTTATCTGTCTAAGCTTTTGTTTGAAGGGTTTAATTCCATCCTTCAAGGGAATATTGTGCTGAATAATATTTACATCATAGGTTTTGAGATCTTCATAGGATCATGCAAAGACATCAACATAATTCTTGAAAAGTTTCATATATCTCTCTTGAAAATCAAGTGAAACTCCACTGTACAATTTTACTAACCTGGGTTTCTCCTAAGTTCCAACCTTGTGATCCTAAATATGTTCATCTTGTGAAACTTTCCCTGAGTCAACAGCCACATCATTGGAATTAAAAAGCCTTTCAAGAGGAACAAGTCCCTTTGGCATAATATTATCTTTCAATTGAAAGATCTTCTGATTTGATATTGAATCTTTTAAATCACTGACTTTTGCAATTTCTGTTGTCTCTTCCTCATTCTGATAAATTTTTGTGCTCTCAAACTCTTCAACCATAGTCAAAAACTCTTTAATCTACTGATCATCTTTAAAAACTTGCTAATTTTTAACATTATCAGGAACAGAGGGTCTGTGCATCATTTCTACCTCATATCTTAGTCTTGGATTAATAGGAGGCTTGAAAGTACTAGCAACCATAGCCAATGAATCTGCTAATCTATTCTCATCTCTTGGAATGAATTGAATGTTAAAAGCTTCAAAAAATTTCTCAATCAAATCCCATACCTCATTTATGTATGCCTTAAGCCTAGGGTGCTTTGTTTGGCAGTGATCTTTTTTCTTAATAATCTGCTCCGAATATCCAAAAAGTAGAAATTGACTTAACTCCCATCTATTTAGCTATTTGTAAAGCAATAATTAAGGAATCATATTCTGCCACATTGTTCGTTGCCTTGAACTCTAATTTAAAAGAAAAATGGAAAATATTACCTCCAGGTGCAATTAGAAGAAAAGCATCATTTGTTCCTTCCTTGGAATAAGCTCCATCAAAGAAGCATTTCCACACTCCTTCAGTTTGCAGCTCTGTAATTACATTGGATGAAGTAAGTTGCTTCTGATTATCTTCAACCAGCTCTGCATTATCATGCAGTGTGAAACAAGCAAAGTCATCCTTCTCCTGGCTATATACAGGTGAATTACTTTCTCCATTTATTGTAATTGTTTTCACAAATCTAGTTTCTCTATACAATTGCCTCTCTTCCCCACCAAAAATCTGTATAACAACATATGTAAAATCCAGTTTGAAAACACCACCCAATTTAGCACCCCAGGACCTAGATAGAAGCATTCCAATTCTAGCAGGGATATCTGCTACTACTACATCCATGAAGAAGCTTCTAGCTAGAATTTGGGCTAGTGACACTGCCAGATCCTTAATAACCCCTAGACACTTGACTTTGTTTGAATCAAAAGAATACAAGTCCCTAGAAGGTTTGGTCACTTGTAGATTTAGTTGCTTCATCACTAAGAAAGGCATAAGATTATGTGAAGCTCCCGAATCAAACATAGAATTATGTAGGAGGAAATCATGAACCAATAAGGAAATATAAAAAGGTGGTATTGAAGAATCTACTTCCTCTACATGTGGACCAAAAACCACTACTGGTTTATCTTCCTGCAGATTTGCAGTGTCATTTATATTCTCATTTTCTTTTAAATTAATAAACTCAACAATCTGCTTTTGATAAATAGGTGTTTTTTCCAATTCTTAAGCGGAACTTGTATTCTTACCTCTTCCAACTCCTTAGTAAGACTAATCAAGTGACCTTGTTTTACTGTCCTTTTGTTCTTATCTTCACCTTTCTTCATGACTGGAATTACTTGAGGAATTGAAACAAGTTTCTCCAAAGGAATTTTTTCAGTTTGATCTTGAGAAGACTCACCTTGAAGTATCTGTGTCTTGCCATTTTCTGCTTTCCTTTATTCACTTGTTTTGCAGGCTAAGATTTTTGCGGAGTCGCCTTTGGTGAGGAAGTTGAAACTTGTTGCTCACTTTCATTTTCTCATCCTGCATAAAATCAGAGAATTGTTTCCAATATTCATCAATTTCATTTTCATCATGAATGGCATCTGTTTCATCATATACATACTCTTCTCTTTCGATGCCAAGTTCTTCATCATCTACTGCATATAACGTAGAATTTTGATCTTCAAGTTCTTCTTCACCAGGATCTGCTTCTATATATAATGGTGCTTGAATTTGATCTTGATCTTTTATTTCCCTTTGCAAGATTTGCAAAGGTTGTCTTCTGTATTGGGGATTAAAGTTCTTATTATACTACGTTTGATTCTAAAAATTCTTATTTTCTAACTCTAAATTATTTACCTTATCTGAAAAAGTTTTAATTACATTACACATATCCTTGAATGCTTGACTTTGAGAGGATTGTATCTTTGCCTTTCCCTTGTCTTGGATAGGTTGTGTTTCTAGTTCTTTTCCTATAGCCACCAGATTTGATTCTATCTCTAATGCGTCTGTTTGGATTTGATCAAGGGTTGGAGATCTTCTTTCCCTTAATGTGAATCCAAAATTTGATTCAAAAGCCCCTGCAAAAGTTTTTTTTGCACCAACAGGAGGAGGCTTAATCTCCACAGGAAGACTATTGTACAATTTGTTAAACCTTCTGACAAATTCGACCACAGTTTCATTAGACTTTTTATTTATGGCATTAAAATTTGTTAATGAATACCCATGATCTCTTTTTTCTCCCCATTTTTGAATGAATAAAAATTCCATCTCTTCCCAAGAAGGAATAGAATTATTGGAAAGCCCTTTAAACCATTTCCTTACTTCTCCATCCAAGGACTGAACAAAAAGTATTGGAACAACATATACATGTTCAACATTTTTGTTTTCTACAAAATTGCAAAATACTGACACATGATTCTCTGTAGTTTGTTCATCTTCCCCTGTAAAATGAGGAAGAATGTTTAGGTAATCCTGTGGCATTTGATTTAATGGTTGTGGCAGTTGAAGAGGTGCATACCTATTCATCAAGAATGCATGTGCTTCCATGTTTATTGAACTTTGATTACCCATAGATGTGGAACCTGACTGAGAGGTAGATGAAATGTGCAGAGGTGGTAATGTGGCTATTGGTTGAGGTTGAATGATTATAGCATATAAATGGAAAGTAACAGATTCTAAAGATTTCTCTTGACAATTAGGTTCCTAAAATGAAGATGATGAAAAAGATGACTCTTTATCAGATGAATGTTCAGGTGAATTGCTTCCTGATGCAAACAATGTAGGAATTGGTGTAATTGGAATCTTAGACCTTCCAATCCTCTTAGAAACTAGCCTTTCAGGATCTGAAAGAGCTTGAGCCTTCTGTTGTGAAGTGCCTGATCTTGTATGGGGTCTTCTTGAAGCCAGAGTTACTACTTTGATTCAAAACAACCAAATATTTCCTCCTCACTAAACAACTAGAGGAAAATATTGAAAAACCCAAGGAAAAGTCTTCGTGTTCTCCCTCCCCGGAAACGACACCAATTAATGTTGTACCTTAAGAAACCAATTTCCTGGCTATAGGGAAACTGTGCTTAAGACATTAATAATTATTGTTTGTTGTCACTTTATTTTTTGTTGTATTCTCAAATGAAGGACTTGGAAAACTTGGTCTTTAACCCTTAATACATATGTGACTGGAAAATCTCAGAATGCCATTTGTTGCTTGGTATAAATGATGAATGAGGCAAGTTTGAAGGAAAAGTTACAGATAATATGTTGCTTAACATAGAACCTACTATCTGTCACTTAGAAGAATTATGAAAATGAGAACTAAATCATAGGCAATATGCTGTTTGACACAGAAACTATTATCTATGACCCTGGGAGAAGTTAAAGATAATATGTTGCCTTACACGGAAACTATTATCTATAACTTAGAAAGGAGGGTGAAAACTTCAAGTATAGAAGCAGATTTTTAAGGAATTTTAACTTTATCTACATAAGCAAATAAAGACCTGCAACTTCATTACTATACTTAAAAGAAGAAAACATAAGATGACACATGACAGAGAGGTTACCAAATTATACCCAACAATTCATGGAAACTTTTGATTCTTTCATTAATAAATAGTTATATTAGGAATACAGTGGCCTAGTCTCCTGGTTCTTCAAAATTCGAACCCCTTCTTTATAAATTTTCATCTTTTTATACATTGTGGAATAGTTGTTGATTTCTGAAATTGCCCAAATTATTTAACTGCTTCTCTAACTATATGAAGTAAAAACTGTTACAAAATTTTACAAAGGGTATAATACACCTCCAAGAACATCAAATAACAAGAGATAACTGAACTAGAAGATGAGGATAACTGTTGGCTTACTCTATTAATCGGCCGCTGAGTTCTTGTATATATGCTTAAATAATGATTAATCCATTTTAGTCGTGATAAACTATGTTAACCTTGCGTAAATGGACTTATGTATGTATCGGGTGTTTTGATTGACCAAAATACAAAGGAAACAACACCAATTGCCTTCCTCTTCGGATTCGGCTCTAACACTGATTTCTCCCTTTACACAGCAAAATTAATGCAAACACGCAAAAGCAGAACTAAAAAAGAATTAAGCCAGATTAATAACAACATCGGATCCACCCGTTCAGTGTTACATTAACTTCCCTTCGAAAATCGCAATCGACCCTTTTCAGTGGTGTATTAACCCAATCCTTTACAACTTGCGATATGACGGATGTGCCAGAGTATTAAACATAATATATAAACTGTTGGGTCTGGAATCTCCATCGCTCATCACAATTGGCAAAGGAACCGACATATATGCATAAAAGGCTTTGCGGACCCACTGGAGTTATTAAACACATTATATATATATTCGGGTCCGACTGTTATCGGAAATCGTGATCGGTGGAACCCATATGCATGTATATGAGGGACATTACTATACAACGGACTTGCCAGAACTTTACAACAGAAAATGCAGCATATATGTTTTCGGATCTGCCTATCGCAAATCGCAATCGGTGGAGCCAATATCCATTTCTCTGTGGACTCGCGGAAGTAATAAACACAATATATATTCCTTCGGGTCCGGCTAGGGGTGATTTCATATAACTGTTGCTCTTTATCACTTGTTTCTCTTTATTATTTCAAAATGCCATCAAACGAAAACTTTATTATTATTTAAGATTTTGCGGTGTAAGAGAACTTTATTGAGATTGAACCCCTCAACATATGCTATCGACTTCATTACCTCTTGAACTCGCTCGACCTTTAAACAATGATTTAATTTTTCACTTCTTTTGATTTTTTTGTTTTGTTTTGTGATAAAACTGATAAATAAAGCTTAAACACAATATAAGCTACAACATCTGGCTCCACCTGGGGATAGTGCTTTTTCCACATAAGCACTAAGAACCATAGATTAGTGCCTTCACTTTGGGCATGGAGTCATATATTGCTTCGCATAAATTTAAATGCTATGGCATTTGTACACTGATTTCACTCCGGTATTTACAATGAAATGACACTTATTCCTTAGAACTGGAAGTAATGCTTTAAGTATTTCCCATTGACAGACAACTGTAGAGTTTCACAGGTGAGGTATTGTTATGGTGAGACAAGATATATTCTAGGGGTTATCCGTCTTCGAGGCAAGGTTTTGTTATTTTGTGGCTCATTTGTGTGGGTTTATTTTAGTGTTGCTCCTGCTGTGCGAAATCATGTGAGGTACTAACAATTCCCTGTGTGGTGGAATTGAGAGCATATGCGACAATAACACTGCGTGATTTTTTGTTGGTTTGATAGGTGCTTGTAGAGGATTTGGGCTACTAAGTGGAAGATATTGTTGAATCGACTCAATTCATGACATTTATTGATCAAATGATTAGGTTTTTCACATAATGCAAATGTAATGGGAGACTTTATTTGCCAGGTGTTCTTTGATTGTTTTTGACCTACTCTAGCCTAGTGATGGTGATGGGAGGTGAAATGGTGGGGGATTAACCATCTTCTCTCCTCGAACATACATAGGACATTGAAGGGTCCCTATTCCTCGGGTGGTGGGGTGGGTTCTATGGATTCCATTTCGAGTCCAGTAAGTCCGGATTTTCCTTTACGAAGTTACATATGAAATTCATAGTTTTGTGGAGGTGAGGGTACTTCCTTTTATGATGGTTCTCCCCACAGATTGTGCATATGTGGTATTGCTACCTAGACCTCTTTCTTGGGTCCTCCATGGTGTTGGGTTGGGCCTGGTAGTGTGTCCATAATTCTGGGTACCAATCTATCGAATGGGTAGGGTTGTCACATATAGCACAAGGTAAAGTGGAGGGGTGAAAATATGGTTTATTTCGTCCTCGTCTGTTGTAGGTGGGTGTGGAGCTGGATGATGCCTCTTCTTGTATGTAGAAGATATTTTGGGTTTTTTCATTTGGTGTAGATGCGGTTGGCACTAGGGATTCATTTTTCATGTTTTGGATGATACCTTTTAGCATCTTTTGGATTTCAAAGATATTCAGACAATGGTGAGTGTATTTCCCATGTTTATCGCATATGACACACACATGGTTGGTCCATACTTCCTTGTTACGTAAGGGTACAACTTTCGCTCCTTTTGGTGGAGATGAGGTTACCAATGTGTTGGAAGCATTAATTATTTCTTTTAGTTTGTCTATTTCGGGATATATATGAGTTGGGTGCCCGAAATCCTCATAATGCGCAGGGTTGCATGGGTTTGGAGGAATTGGAAGTTTCTCTTTTTTACTGTTTTGTTTTTCTTTTCTGGCAGCTCTAATTGTGGCAGGTGCTAAATGGTTGTGAGTAGGGGTGCTCCGCTAAAATGGAGGTATAGGAAAGCCCCCTTCCTGTATGTGTCCTGACTAAGTTGTCACAGTCATGGGGATTAGGTACCAAACTAGTAGTGCAAGAGTTATATTTGGTAATGTGAGGGCTTCCATGGCTTGGTGTGAAACAAACCTAGGTGGGGGGCATAAGGAAGGGGTTTTTGTGATTGTAGGGGGTAAATATTTGAATTCTTTAGTTACAATTGTTGAGGTTTCTGGAACTGATTCCAGTGTTTGGGTGGTGTTTGATGGATTCATCATGCAAACTGGTGCTTGGGTACTTGGGAAAATCTGTTGTATTACTGGATGGTCTCCTGGGAATGTTCCTAGGAGACTTGATGGCTTAAATAGGCCTGTAATGAGCTCAGTGTAAGTAGTGACCACTTCTTAGGATAGTAAGGGAAACATGCCATCTAGTGTGGGTGAAGTTGCCTTCTCGTAGTATGTGAGTTGATCAATGGTAATGACCTTTCCCTCATGGGGGAACATCCTAATTCTGAATACCAATGAGGTGACTGCGAGCATTTTGTACATATAACTTTGGCCTAGGAGGATATTGTAATCCAACTAGGCATTGAGTACTTCAATGTCTATTAACACAGTTTTTCCAGCCAACTTAACTGGAATGATAGGGTATAAGACGACAGGGGTAGAATGTTGGAAATAATACTTGGGGGGGGATGAATCAGTATTAGCAAATCAATAATCTTTTCATTTCCATTATCAGATTCATATACGCTACTTCAGTTAAGGCTACCCGTGTGTATACACAAATGTGTTTAAAGCAACTAGCGTAAATCCAGTAAACTTATGATTCAGTTAGTTGATATTCAATGAGTGCATCAGAACATTATTAACCATATGAACAGTAAACAGGTGCAGTAAAACAAAATAGATCATCACACATAAGAAGCACACATGAACACAATGATATAAGGTGGAAACCCAATGTGGGTGAAAACCACCTGCTGAAATTCGTCTCTATCTTCCTTTAATAAGAAACTTCTTTTTACAATATTTTTGCACTAGTGCAGTCTTATCCCAGTACGCAGGCTTCTACCTATAGAAGGCTACAACCTTCTCTCGTTCTCCAAGTTTTCTTGGAAGGGAGCTACAACCCCCTGGCTCTTGTACTAGCTAATGTACTAGTACATAGGTGCTGACCTACAAAAGGCTACAACCTTCTCTTTTCTTCAGGGACCACGTTTCATAAATTTTCAGACTAGATCCATCAATACAAAATAATCACCACTGCAATACAACCATCAACTCTAAATCACAAAACAACTGAATCACTAAAACCTTACAGTCACCAGAACATAGAGCGGAGCCTAGAACTCTGCAACAACCACTAGAACCAACAACAACCTCAAATATCAAATCTCATAATGTATACGCTACTTAACTGTGTCGAACCAGTGTGTATACACTCTTTCACCAGAGGGAACCCACGTACAGATCTGAAAATAATTACTTATTCCTTCGCTGCAATTTTCAATCTCAAATATACCCAGAACATAAGATATAAAGGATAACGCATGCGTCAGTATTCAGATATATTCATGATCATACCATATATCGATAATGCATTTTTGTCTTCATGTTCTCGTTCCATCAACCTTCATCAACCGCATAGGAGCCTCCTTGGTTCAGATCGAGCAAAGCATCACAAACCCATAACCAACATACTAGATCTCACACTTCATCAGATATTCATCACTTGCACACTTGCACTCCTTGGCCTAATGATCTTCTCCTTATATAGGCTTAGGCCTCTCTTGATACCATGGTCCAAAACCACGTAGAACCAATACCTTGGACCCAATACCTAGGGCCAACACTTCGGACCAAATACCATGGACCAATACCAAAATACCATGGAACAAATACCACGGACCAAAACTTAGATTCTGAACATTTACGTGCCTTTCCTTATGTAAATGTGCATGTGTACGTATACGCGACTTGGTATATGGTTAATACACGTGTATACGATTCTTTGTCACATTACACCTGCGTATACCTCTCTGATCATTAATTCTTTGCTATTTTCTAGTTGTACTATGATCTGTCATCTGAGTGAGTTTCCATCAAGGACAACATCTGTATCATGCCTGTATCATATTGCCATCAAGGAGACTTGATGGCTTAAACAGGCCTGTACTGAGCTCAGTGTAAGTAGTGACCACTTCTTGGGATAGTAACAAAAACATGCCATCTAGTGTGAGTGAAGTTGTCTTCTCGTAGTATGTGAGTTGATCAATGGTAATGAACTTTCCCTCATGGGGGAACATCCTAATTATGAACACCAATGAGGTGACTACGATCATTTCGTACATATAGCTTCGGCCTAGGAGGATATTTTTAATCCAACTGGGCATTGAGTACTTCAATGTCTACTAACACAGTTTTTCCAGCCAACTTAACTGGAATGATAGGGTATAAGATGACGGGGGCAGAAGGGCACCCATCGTACACTCTGAGCATTATGTCAGAAGGCTTAAGTTTAGGGGATCCTAATTTTTTTGAAATGGATTTAGACATGATTCATGTAGAAGCCCCTTCATTGATGATGCAACAATGGATATTAATATTTTGGACTGAGATAGGGATTTGGAAAGTGATGGCTAAGGGTAGCCGAGGAGTAGCTTTTTCCAAGTCAAAGACCATGAGGCGGGAATTAGATGGGTTGATTTCACCTAAATCAGAAAGTAGGCTTTTCTATTGGGTTGGGCATGTCTATAAGACTTAAAGTGCTAACATAGCTGACAACGTATGAGCCAAGTCATTTACTATGTTGTAATTGTGGGTAGCTCTTGAATTGGGACCTGCATGGCGTAAAGATCGTTTAACCATTTTAGGCATGAAATGTGTGGGAGGTCGCATAATAGTCAATGGTCCAGCAGGTATAACCTTAGCTGAGGTAGATGGAATGGGCTCTCAGGGAGCTGAATAAGTATGATTCATCATTTGCAAGAGGACGTCCTCTCTTGTCATGAAGATATCATGGTTAGGATTTTTGTTGAGGTTCCCTGCAGATGGGTCTTGCTGCTGGGTGTTAACAATTCCCTGATGGGGAAAGGGTTCCTACATGACTGCAGTTATTTGGCCACTTTTTCCCCCTACTTTCTTGTATCGTTTTTAAACTAGGAAGTAAGGGACAGTGATGGGTATAATGGCCATATTCCCTGCAGATGGCACATGCGTGATTAGTCTGAAGACTAGTGTTCTTACCCTATTTCTGTGAGTTGTTATTGGTCGTACCCTAGTTTTGGTTCTGGTTGGGGTTGTCCCTTCCTGATGCCCTTAGGGGTTGCTACTGTTTGCTGCCTCCCTGCTCGGGCTCTCCCTTTGGCTTATTTGATTTTCTCCTAGCACTGTTAGAAGAATTAACTGAATTTGGTCATTCTTCTGATTGATGTGATGAAGCGAGAGATGGTTGCATTAGATTTACTCGTGTATTGTTTTGCTTTGGCTGGTTTTTCTGTTGTGGAGTTGGGTAAGGAGAATATTGGTTCTGTTGTCCCTGGTTAACATACTGGATAGGAGGAGCAGATGTTTTCTCTGTGCTCCAGGAGGAGTATTGGTTTCCTTGTGGGGGATGATACAAGTCTCCTTGGGGGGTTGGTACTGGTTAACCTTGTTCCCTATATTCTACATAGGTGCAGGTTGACCATTATAATGCTTAGTATTTTGTAATGGTGGTGCATCATCATAAGATGGGCCATTCATTGGATACATAGGGTATTGGCTACTCCTACTGTGATGTCTTTGGGATAGGGCCCCAATTGATTCGTTAGTAGTATTGGATGCGCCTGCTATTTATTGATAAGATTGCAGGAGTGGGGCTTTTGGAAGTACGTGGTAAATGTACCCCAACTGGTTGTAGATTAGCTCCAGTTTCTAAGCTTTACTGATGGCTTATTCCTTGGTTTGCGGGAATGTTTTAGCCATGTCTTTTGAGATTTAGGAGGTGAGGGATCTCAAGAAAATATCCAAGAGGATTTTATCTTCAAAATTAGTTTTTCACAGGTTGTGGCATTTCTGCCACTCATGGGTGTGGTATGAGATGTGCATAGCCTACATTTGCTTCAAATTGGTTAGAAGCTCAAACCCAGAATCATGGCGAATCGAGAGTTGGAAGAAAGGAAGGAATGCTTTAGCTAACGAGCTAAAGGTTTTGTGAGATGCTGAGGGCTAGTCTATATACCAATACACAGTAGGCCATATCAGGGTGCATTGAAATAGCCTTAATCTAATAGCATCTCCTGTGATACAGTTAGATGAACACCATAGGTCAAATTTCATGACGTGGTTCCGTGGGACTTCACCCTGCTTTCCCTGAAATTTTGGAATATCTGAAGGGAGATTTATGGGCATGTCTGGCCAATTGTGGCCATGTTTGATGAGTTCATTTGTGAGATTACTTAAATCTCAGAGATTTAGCGAAGCTAAAAACAATATTTGTGCATTTTCTGCCATCGCAAATTGATTCTGGATAGTTATGTCCAGTGGAGTGCTCTGTGGGGATGTCACTGGAGGATTACCCTGATGGCTAGCTTGGGGAATGTCTTGAGGAGAAGTGTGTGCGCTCCCGAAAGGGGTAGCATGCAGGGATCGTTTAGGAGTGGTAAAGGGTGTCCCTTGCCATGGAGGAGGTCCAAGCAAAGTTGCACCAATATAGGAGGATTCGATAAAGGTCACTGAATGATGTCTTCTCTGCCTAAACGATGAGAGTCCTGGTACACCTCCTGGTAATGGGGGGAGGTTTTAGAAATACCTAGATTGATGGGGAGTGATGGGGTCCCCTATGATGTCAATTTAGATTATGTGCTGCTTTAATTTTAGTGATGGGCGGAGATATATATATATCAAAGTGAAAATAAAGAGAAGTGAAAATATCAATGGTTTACTTTCCTTTAATTAAACTATGTGACCAAGTAAACAAAAAAGGGTTTTTGTTTGTTGTGTATGGTAAATAGTCCTATGAATACCTAATCGTCCTGTTCACTCTCAAAGTAACAAGGCCTTGTGGAGATAACCTTTGATGGGTCCTGCGGCAACATCTCGAAAGAACTTGCGACGCCTTCCAGCAGTTGAGAAATCAACCAAGGTAATGGTAATGAGGTTCGAGTGTTGCCTGCATTGTGACGGATAGAGAAGGACACCCTAGTTTTGGCCACTAAGTACCTTCATTTCATGTGAGCATTCGAGTCTTTAGCTTCTTGGTAATCGGTTACTAGTACCGAGCACTAGATGGGTCAGGTAGCCCCAAAGTGTACCACGCACATTGGGCCTAAGCCAAACCCCCTCTGAATCGAGTCTTTGCCATGCTCGAGTTTTCTTTTCCATGGAATTATTGAAGGATTTTAAATCTCCCTAGAAAGTCAACAACTATGCTTCATTGGTGAATCATGACCATGGTGGCTTATGGGATTCCTACCCTCAATGGTCCTAACCTGAACTAAAATATTTTTTGTGACCCCTGTGGGGAAACTTATTTTGTTCAAGTTATAGTTGTTTTTAAAGAGGCTTATTTCACTTATGGTGTGACTTGTTAAGCAAAAATAGACTAAGTAACCAAAGATCCAAAAATGGATGGTCTTTGAGTACAAATTGAATGGAGGCTTAGTGTGTGATGCAATGTGAACATACAAGTGTGATAAGATTTGGATATGCAATGATCCTTTTCAATATCCATTTAATTACACTGGGTGTCGGTTGTTCCTTGGAAGGAAAATGAAATTTGTTTGTGGATTATGGGCCACTTATTTTTTCCTATTAAACGATGTGGATTTTAATGAGGGAGATAGAAATTCAATTATTTTCAAGAAGGTTTTCATATGCAAGCCTAGGTTCATCTAGGAGACACAAGGGAAGCATGGATTTCTCACTTTATTTACTAACATTTTCTCTTAGTCCCAAAAAAATTGTGCTTTGGTTAGTAATAATATTTGTGGATAATGGCCACTTACTTGATTTACTAATTAAGCTAATGCAATTTACAAAAAATTAAGTGCAATATTTTGAAAACATATGTGGATTACGGCCACTTACTTTGATCAATAATTAAGCTATGTGGATATTTGTTTGTGGCTAAAATAAAAAAATAAAACATTAAAAAATATAATTTCTTGATGAACTGGGGTTCATTCAAGCAACCAGGGGTACTAAATAATAAATACAAAATGCAGAGGTGAAGGAAATTCACTAGGGGTTTCCAATCACCTGAGACAACCGAAAAATACAAGTCTTTTTGTTGTTTTTCTATATGCTGCACGTGTTTTGTAGAAATATACGCGTGCTTCGTGGTTCTCTAAGATACAGATGTGCTATTCACATCTATTAGAGAAGAAAGCATGTAGTTAAGAAAACTCAAAAAATTCATCACTTCCATGGGCTTAGAACAGGTCCAGGGGGACTGTAAAACTTTCAGCGAGGTGAGGAGCGCCTTGAAGGATGTTTGTGTAGAGAGGAGGTGTTGCAAACAATATCTGGATTAATGAAAAGAGATCACTGGAGTCACCATTCCTGTTGTAGTATTTTTGGAGCACAAATGTACCAAAAAACACCCCCTTAGTGTAGGTTTTAACCCCATACAGAAATTACCTGCATACGAATTCTAAATCACAGAAAAATAAAACATGCAAGAGCATAACCCATAAAACACATATACACAGAGATTTCCCACTGGATCTCAAGACCGAGACTACCAGCTTGAT
>APFE030622804.1:1031-13563 GCA_000404065.3 Pinus taeda
CCCTAGAATGGTTTCTAAACACGGTCTTTATGTCCTCATAAGGTAGTTGGTAGATGTCTCCTCTAGCCAGTAGGTTAAGGGTGTCCAGAAGGTCTTCAGGGACTCCTTGGAGCAGAACCAGCTTTAGAGATTCCGGGTCAAGTGTGCACCTGGCCCATTTATAACTTAGTTGGAAACTCTCCTCAAAGTCTTCCAAAGATTCATCGCTGCCCATGGTCATCCGAAAGATTTCTCCCTTAGTTTCCTTAGACCTACAGTAGTCTATGTACTTGGCATTGAAAGCTTGCTGCATTTGAGCCCAAGTGGTGATACTGTTTCCAGGTAACCCCATGAACCAGCTTAATGTTGCGTCCTTGAGGGTAGAGGGAAAGAGTTTAAGCTTTTGCTCATCCTCAGCATAGTCATAAGTTCGACAAAGGACAACAAACTCAAACAGGAAGGTATCAGGGTCCTCAGTAGTCAGGCCATGGAAATGAGGTAGCGCAGAGGGACTTATGTTTTTCATTTTCATGTCTCCATTGGTCTCTCGGATGGGAAAGGCACCCTCTATTCTCTCGTCTTCTCTCCTACCGTTTCGGTTTTGAAGCATGGCTTCAGATGGAGTGTTTCCTAACTCTTCTTCTGCTATAGGATCTTCGTATATCTCAGGAGGTTCACCTATAGGTTCTTATGGCTCACTATCACCAGAGAAAAGAGAAGGTTGACTCAGTGATGTGGTGGGGGTGTTGGGTAAGAATTTGCCGGTTTTATCTCTGTTCCTACGAGGCATGAAATGGAAAGACTTTTTCTTGCTTTTTTGTATTCTTTTCTTGTACCTGCAAAACGAAAATAGATTGAACTGCAACTAACTATCTTATTGAAATGAAAACGCAGAATTGAAATGAAAGCAGGAAAGGACTAATCTATTTTGCTCAAAGGAAATTGCAGGAATGGAACGCTAAGCTACGCTTTCAGAATTGAAATGCTAATCTATGAAAGCAGGAAATGTCTACTTTACTTTTGCGGAAAAGAAATTGCAGAATGGAAATGAAATAAACTACTTAGCAGAAGTTTGTAGTAGAAAATAGAAGAAAAGAAACAATCACCAATACTCTGACGCTTCCCCGACAACGGCGCCAAAAAATGGTGGGCTCCAGTTTTGTAGCAATAATGCTGCAACTCCTGGGACTCCCTTCTTTACTTTTATCAACCCAGTTGTTCGTAACAAACTTGGAAGCGACGGTGTTGTATGCACAAGTACTAGCTCTTGCCGCAGCTGTCACTTGATCAGCTGGCACAAGTCCACTAGGGGCTTTAGCCAACTTCTATGGGCTCTTAGAAGAATCTTTTAATTGATGGATGAAAGCTAACCCAAAGGAAGCTAATCTACTTGCGAAAAGTGACTGGAAAACTGAAGGAAAGCGCAAACCCTAATTCTACCAGCTAGTCCTCCTGATGCAAAAATGAGAGTGAAAACTACTGAAAGAGATGCCATTACTTCTATTAAGGTAAAATACATGTGTTTAAGCTACCTTTTTCCTAAGAAAGCATCTTTTTGTATTTTTGATTAAGTTGTCAATTCTCACATGCATATGATTGCACTGTGCTTTACTGTGCAGGTGTGGATCAAGGAGAAGGAATGCTTGAAAAAGGTTGGAAAGGTTTAGAGAGGGTCTAAGGAGTCCCTAACACTCTTCCGGAGAGTTTCACAAAGTTTGGCTATCAGGAAACCTCATTTGTGAGCTTCTACAGGAAGTCTGCAGGGGTTCTACAGGATGTTTCAGAATTTCTACAAGATGTTTGGAAATCAGTTTTTAGGAGATGGATGAGTGAGGGAATGTGCATGGACAGATCTGGAGGTAGGATATGGGTCTAAAAATGGCCTAAGGACTGGTGGGTGGAGCGGTGAAGAGGTGTAGAAGGCTGACTTGGCTTGAAGAAGGCTAAGGCAATGATGAGTAAGGAGGTAAGGTTTCGTGGCCAAAAAGGATAGATGGGAAACGAGAAACTTAGTTAAGAGACAGAACAGGTGGCTCAGATGATACTTCGGGTGGATGAAAGAATGGAGAATATGCCCTGCACGGTATACCTTGATCAAATCAACAAAGGCTTGCAAATGATCAAATCCTAAACTAGTCTAGTCTAACCATCAACAACATAAATGAACAACAACTTTATTTGGGAAGAAAAACTTGTACACCATCTATGCAAAGAAACATTTCAGATGTCCAAACCCATGACTAATCTCTACTAATAAAAACAAGCACACTAAGAATTGCATAATCAACAAAACTAGTGCTTTTGTGAGGGAACACTGTTTCCTCAATTCCAGCCTCAAATCCAATAAGGATGAGGTGAAACCAGGAGAGTGGTTGTCCCTTTTCTTGGAGGTTTTGCTGTTATTATCCTACCAAAGCACCTAAAACAATGTCATTCATAAATAGTGATCTATTCCAGCAACATAACGAAATCTACATAACATAAATATGTTGAAATGCATAAAGGAAAATAGTGATACGTAAAGGAAAAGTAACAATACAGAAAGGAGGCCCTAGGCTCTCAGGTTGGGCCCAACCCTTAGAGCTATGGCTCCTATGAAAAACTTAGATTTGATAGGAAACCAAGCTGCTTCTCATTATCCAAAAATAATCATAAGAGTCATGCCAAAAACGCTACAAAAGAACAAAATAGGACTGGCAGCACTGAGGTGCAAAGTACACAATAGTTTCAAAGGTCTTTTTACGAAGGCTGAGGCCTCAACATTTATACATCATGAGGGACCTAGCTGGCCTCGTCAATTTGTGGAAATCGGTTGTCAAACTGTGAGTTAAACAGTCCCTTCTAAATGCTTCTTGGCTGCCTTCTAGATTCGGCTTGGTGGTCTTTGGAGCTCGGAGTTGGGGGTGAAGATCCTGAGGAAGGGTTATTTAATGCCATAGGAAACCCCCCTTCGAATCCTCAATTCAGGCTTGGCTGCCTTATAGCTCATGATTGCTTTGACTTTGCTCCAATATGTGTCAAAAAACCTGAAATAAGCACGTGTTAACCACCTAGGAAAAGTCACTTCCCTTATTCGTACAAATGACATAAACATACTGAAAATAATGCATAAACTATAGAAACTGAAGGATTTGAACAAGGACTGAACAAGGATAATTAGGCCAAATGAGCCCAACAAGTTACCAATTTTGGGTCTCATCAGTACCCAAGATATTAGTCTTGAAATCTTCCAATAGATTACCAATTTTGGCTCTTGTAATTCTTCCTCCCAAGGCTTTGTTGTCTCTAGTGATCGCATCACATCCAGCTGGTTTCAGCCTTGTACTTCCCCTGAAGCATCTAATGCACAAGTCTATAATATTGTCATAATATTCTTGAAAAATATCACCCTTACCCATTATATTCAGTGTTTCTACCCATTGGTCTTTCATACCTTTAATCATTGTGGTTTTTAGAACATTATCAGGAAGATTTGCATAAGGACATATTTCTAGATTATATTGGAAATGCTCCACATAGTCTTCGAGAGTCTCGTTAGGCATAGCTACCATTTGAAATATTTCATCTTTTAGTTCTCTAGTTCCGCAATAATCTTGGTATTTTTTAAAGAAGGATGTTTTCATCTATTCCCAGTCATTGATGGTACCTCCACCAAGTCCCATAAACCAACGCAGGGTTTCTCCCTTCAGAGTACAAGGGAACAATTTTAGCGTCTGGGGGTCGATGGTTTAATCATAACCCCTACATAAGATATCGAATTCGGAAAGGAATGCATCAGGGTCTTCTGAAGTTAGCCCATGAAAGGTAGGAATATTCTTTAATGGGATAGCTTTCATGGGGGCATTGATAGTTGTGTCCACAATAGGGTATTGTAACGTAGAGGTTTGGGGCTGTCACTGATTATTGGCCATTTGGTAAAAAATATGCCAATATTCTTTCAGGGATCTCTGGAGTTGGAGAGTTGTTCCTAGGATGTCCAAAAGAGGTTGGAATGATTCTAATAGGGCTACCTTGATCTAGAACACTGGGTGTCCTCTTTTCAATCACTACTTCAAGAGATTAGGTTCTGACGATTTAAACCTATTTCTCCTTCTCCTTCATGGAGGTTGCAAGAATTCCCTTCTTGTGAAGGGTGTGGTTGTGAAGTTTCAATATCTTGAAAATTCTATTCAGACCCTTCAGTCTTATTGTGAATCTCAGCATTAGCTATAGATGGTGATCTTGTGGCCTGAAGGGAAACAGTAGGATGTCTAGTAGCAACAGTTCGGGGTCCTACTAATGACTGAGACTCAATTTTTTTTATGATTTCGTCAATAAAGGCTGATTGTCTAAGGGTCATCGGTCCCTTATTTTTTCAGGTTTGGTGGAGGAATTATATCTTTTTATGGTCTTTTCTTCTTAGTCATTCATACAAAAATACAAACATTCATTTCTACCTTAAATTCCTACGCAATTCTGCTAGAAAGCGGACGAAGGAGTGAGTATTTTACTCACTCGTTACGTAGGTTCTTACCTCCCGTTTTTAATACCCAATTCTCTCTCAGCAGACAAACATCACTCTTTATAAAATGGCAACACTCTCCCCACCAGCGGCGCCAAAAGGTTGGGTGCTAAAAGGTGTCTTTTAAAACTCCTAATTTCCTCACATTAATTATCAACCTCGGTAATTATTTTTATTCCAAGAGTGCAGACAATATGTGCAAGCTATAAATCTAGAGAGTAATGCTTTAAATAATTTATTAAACTCAAAACAAGAGTAAATGGATGTAATCATAAATCTCAAGCTTGTAAATTTAAGGGAAACATTTCATCGAAGCATCATGACTCAATCTCAAACAAAACCATAATTCAATCTTAATCAAATAATTCGAATGATAATCAACTAAGAGAACCATAGCATTAACTGAGCTCTTTTAGCTGGACTTAAACTACTGGATAGAAGGAAAGAATTTAATCAATAATGCTCTATTCTTTAGTTAAGCAAAAATGATTCTTTAACTGATAACTAATTCAATCAACAACATGAATTAAATAAAGCCAACTAGGATTTCGCATTAATGAAATGAATACCAGAAATACGATTCAACGAAAATAAATCAATTGCAAAGCTATAAAGCAGAATAAACTTACAGGAAATGGAAAAAGCATAAAACAAGGAACAATAGTAAGATCCACTAGAGACCGGGCCCTAGCCACCAACGAATACTGCCTAGCTACTTCAGAATATCCGAATGAACAACAACGCAAGTTGTATATTAATCATCAAAGTCACTTGTCATTACAATATGATATTTTTCTTCAGAATCATGCTTCTGTAAATTAAAATTATAATCAAAGTAAAATACGAGAGATCCCTCTTCAGTTTTTCCTTTTATAGTCAAAAGGAAAAATATAAATGTGATCCCTCAGGATTAGGAGATCCTAAGGGATTCACAACTAAATGCTATCTTTAGTCAATTCTTCTATATTGCGTTGATCTTCTTGATTTGTTCCCTGGTTTGACTGCACACGGCATGTCTCATTTCCCTTGATTAGCTTTTTCTGTTCCGACTTTGGAACAACAACTGTTCCATCTTCTGTTTTTCTACATAAAAAGTAATGAGAGTTAGTTTGGTTGGTCAAATCATATCAAGAGCAGTTTCATTCATTCATTATAAAAACCTATCAATATGTTATGATATCATGGCACAAAATGGATAAGAAAGGAGGAAAAAGACATTAATCAAGAGTAAATACATACCTATTGCAAGGCTCAACACTAGTGACTAGAGCTATGAAGGGACACAGTTCAACACCCCACAAAGGAAGGAAGAAAAGATGGAAAAATTGAGTCCATGTAATATGAAATATTTGGAACCAAAACAAAATAATTAGACCATGCCTGGGGTCAACCCCACCACCCCACATGCATCCATAGACTAGGAGGTAAGCACTCAACACACCGATACAACTAGTGTAGAAGGTAATTGTTGTTAGGGAGGAGGAAATAATAATAGTAGTGGAATTGGTCCAGTTGTAGGAGGGACCACATAAGGTATCAAAAATTAGAGTGGTTAATAGTCAGGCACACAGGCTTCTAGGAGTACAATAAGCGCAGGTGGAAAAACGTCATTAGGAGGCACCACACAAACTACCATGGTGGGTGTAGATTTTGCAGATGCCCATGTTTCATAGTGCTCAAAATGAGGACCTAGAACAACATTTCTTTGTATGTGAGGCCATCTGGAAAGCTAAGAAGGTGCAATACAAGGCCAAAAAGATCACACAGTTGGAATCCACACTTAGGTATCATGCACTAACATGGTACATGAATTTGAAAAGCACAATTATAGCTATATAAGATGTTGGTGGAGATCAAATAGGCATTGATCAAGAAGTTCCAAAAGTCAAAGTCTAAATCCAAATGTAATATAGAACTCAAGGAAATCAAGAAGAGTCTAGGAGAATTAACATGGGACTTCGACCAACGGTTCAAAGCTCTGAAGGATAGGCTAAAGTATGAAATTATTAAGGTGCAACATAGAGAGTGGTTTATTACACGACTGCTACTACACATTAGAATACCATTGCTACAAAAAATGATAGGCATGTAGTTAAAAGATCTAAAACTGATGTTGAAGTTAGATGCCTCATTGGTAGGCAAAGGGGAGAACAATGGTATGGGATACGTGCAGTCCCAACTGGCTAAACTAGCTTCCCAACTTCAAGACTTGACTAAAGGGAAGAAAAATCAGGAGAAATTATGGTTCACCATAAGTCGAACAGAGGGTCAGCATAGGAATGAATGTAAATTATTGATTAACTATGTGGTGATTGGTGCAACAAATCCACTTGTGTAAGGCAAAGGATTGTGGTGCAAGATTTTTCAGGGATGGGGCCATATACCATCCAGTTTCTTGATGATGCAAAAGTATGGCCATAACTTGTACTCTATTCTTTGGCTTTTGTAAATTAGTGGGGCACTATATCCACGACTACCATGCACTAGAGCTAATGTGCGAGCACACATTTGACTCATTCTGAGTGTAGAGGCCTAAAGGGACGGAAGCTCCGTCCAATGGGTTTAATCAGCATGGGTATAATTAAGGTGGACAATACAAATGGTAAGGGCAAGGATTGAAGGAAACTTGGCTTATGATTGCACCAATCCTTGTTACATTTGTATTTATTTCAAATCCTTGTGTAATCTTAAAAATAATTTTCTCGAGCTGATTTCCTAGATGTATGAGAAAAATGGGCCCAATGTACAAACCACTGTCATTGAGCCATTTCAGACTCAACGATGGGTAGGCACAGTAACACGAGGAGGTCTCAAGAGAAGCATTGATGTATGAGATCTTAGATGTTGTAGCCCTAATGGGTTAGGAGACCTTCTAATCCCCTATGAATTTTGACCCTGTCAAGGAAAAAACCACATTTGAGGAGACCCAATGGGAAATATTTGTGGAAGAATTGGATAGGTCGGAATCTAGGAACAAAGCAGATATGTCGAAAACATTTGATGTCAATGTAGGTATGATGTTGTAACATATTATTGGCATGATAGCCTAAAAACAAATTTAAGCCTTTCCAAATTCATTCTTAGTTAGATTCTCAGGAATCTACAAAATTTTATTTTTTTTAATTAAAATACTTGGTATTCATTCAACTACTACAATTTCTATGTTATAGACTACTGAGTATAGCTAAGAAACAGGGCAACTATCAAGTGACAAATGTTGTAACACCTTCCAGGGTAAATGTGCATATAAACAACATAATAGGAAGATAAATACAAATATAAACATATCATCCATATATATTATATATATTATATATACACACACATTTGCACATGAAAAATCAAGGGAATGAATTTTTTCATTAATAAATGAAATGAACCAACCGGTAATGGGATACGATGTTCCACCCGACCATAGATTGGTTGAGCCAAGTCTCTCTTCAGCCAATCACCCCTATGCCATATTCCAAGCATGGGTGTGGGATCTTAGAGAACACGTCAATCAAAAATTATCCAGGGATTCCATAGGCCACCCACCTCAACCCATCAAATAGTGATTCCACCTCACAGTCAGACATCACCAAAAAACCATCATCAGATTGGTCTCCATCCAAGCCTTCCAGGGCTTCCAGAGAATTTTCCCAACCAAGGCTTCTAGAACTAGTAACTCAACCCGCATCTTATACAGGGCTTACAGAGCATTTGTCCAACCACGAATTCCTGAGCTAGTAACTCAACCCACCAAGGGCTTCTAAAGCATTTTTCCAACCATGGCTTCCAGGACTAGTAACTCAACCCAAGCTATTATAGGGCTTCTAGAGTGTTTGTTTAACAAGAGCTTCCAGGACTAGTAACTCAACCCAAGTTGCGATAGGGCTTGCATAACATTTGTTCAACTAGGGTTTCCAGGACTAATAACTGAACCCAAGCTAAGGAAACATGAGAACAAACCAAAACAAAGAATGAAAGTAAACCCACAATCACCATGGCTATTCAGAAAATGGAAAGGCTAGGAAATCCACTATCAATCTCGGCCATCCTCCATTCCAATGGTAGATCATAAACAATAAACCACATGCATGTTCCATGCATACCAAAACTAGTGAATAAATAATACATGTAACTCGGTACCTACAAGCAATCTAAGGTAGTTGCTAATGTCGATTCCCTCTTGTGCATTCCTACTCTTCTTTTGCCTTCTTGCTCCAATGATCTAATATTCACCCTATGAGTGTCATTAGTTAAAGATTTATTAAACAAAGGTATTACAAACTCATGTGCTCGTGTGTGTTCTATGTTATTGAAGCAACAGATCGGTCAGATTGCCAATACACAGACATTAAAATGGAAAGACAACAGAGGAATACAGTAAGCAAACACAAAGACACAAACAATTTTTAATAAGGAGTTCACCCTATTGTCTAGGGCTATGTCTTCGGTCCAACTTTTAGTGGTGGCCTTGTTTTATTGTGCCTTTAAGCAGAGAATTACAATGCAGGGACTCAATGTGAGTTCTCCTTAAGCAAATTTGCTTGGCAGGGTGGTTGTTGGATTTCCCAAGCCACTGGAGTACATAGACTCTTCTTCTTCCTACCAGCTCTATGACCTTCTCGTCTACAGTGGAAAGAGCGAAATGTGGTGCTCAGTCTAGACAGATTCCTCTATGGGATGGCTTGAATCTCTCAAGCTCTCTAGTGCTTGACGCTGTTGTTGGTCAGGTTGGCCCTCTATCTCTTTCTGCTTTTGCTTTACTGCTTTCTTCTCTAGTTTCTATCTCTCAATGTTCAGTCCTCCTCTTGGGGTTTACTCTAACTGACTCTAACTGTCTCTTATGTTTCGTTGTTCATGGCTTTTAGCCATTCGAACTCATGCCCGTTAGGTTCCTCTTCCGCCTCTGTCGATTCACCTTCTCCAGTTGCGCTTGGAGTTCCCTGTTCGGCGTTAGCATGAATGCTCAGGGAGTGGCCACTTGTCCTCATCTAAATGGCACCAGCTTGCTTTGTCGGTTCATTTCTTCAGTTACGTTGTGGATGAAGTCTTTCCTCCACCGTGGTGGTCAAATGGATTCCAAATCCTTATAAACGCGGCATATTCCTTCATCGATTCCGCTTCCTCCATCGGGCATGATCTTATCAATCCAATCTGGGCCCTCCAGATCCGACGCCATACGCACGTCCCGCAGGGTTGACTTGCTCGATCGATAGTGCGCGATCAACGACAGTTTTCTCACACCTCTGTTTGCCACGTGTCGGTTGTTGAGTGGGATCGCTCCACTTCCATCCAAAACCGTTTACCATTTGAGGGCACCCCGAGCAATACTGCTAGTTTCTAGAGCGCAGGTCCTGCCTTTTTACATTTAATGCTTTAGCCTTTTCCGCCCGCGGTTCTCCGGTTCGCCATGCGTCCGTGTGCTCGGGCTTTCCCCACTTTGGCCTTGTTTTCCCAACGATCACACTTCAGAAACCTCCTTATTTTCCCGATCTAGGGCTCCCAGGGTCTATTTCGGCCTCCTGCGCAGTCTCCATGGGCCTCGGTTAGTGCACTTTGACCGAGGTCCTCGTCGTTCCATGTTGGCTACCATTGCCATTGGTTCAGGGGTGTTCATGATCACAGTTTTGGAATTCTTTAGAGATTTTTCTCGACTTGATGCAGTCATGGTTCTTGACAGTCTTTTTATGGATCCAATTCAGATCATCTAAGAATCCAAGCATGCCACACCCTCCAAGAGTGCTCCAAGAAAATTCTAAGTATCCAAGATTATGAGAGAGAGAGAATACTAAGAGAGCTCTGAAACTAAACTAATAAAAGGTTCACTCTTAAAAGAAGAAGCCTACCAACTGATCCTCAGAAACTTTTTATTAATGAGACCTCTATTTTCTTCATTTTTCATTATTTTCCTTCAATTTCCTCCTCACATGCAACCTGTGACCTTTCACCTTCCTTTTCTCCTAATTTCCATTATTTTCATATATAATTGTGCCAAAATAATTTTTTTCCTCTTTAATGCCTTAGCCATTTCCTTTTCCAATTTCCTTATCCATAAACAACCAAATGAACACCCCCTAGGATGTCTTTCCCACCATTAAGCTTGGAATACATGTCCCATCATCCATGGTATTTATATATTTTTACATGGAATTTTCACAAGGGTTGTTACAAATATCAATTCAATAGCTAAGATTTCCCACACATGGAAGGCCAATGGAAGAATATTAGATATAGATCATGGTTAGGTGAACAAAGTGTAGACTATTTTAAAGGGTTTCAATCATATTTTGAAAACAGATGGCTCAAATTAAATAGCATTCCCCTAGCCCATTTGATATTTAATGCAAAGGGGGGTGCACAATTACTTGTTTTGGTAAAAAAAAACTTTGGTTACATTGTTATCCCTTGTGAAATGCACACCCCCTTAGAAAACCCTAGATAGAGCTAGCAGCCCCCTCTATTAATCACTTGTGATTTCAATATAAAATTGTTATAACATCAATAAAACTATATCTATACTATAAAGACACGTAGATGTATTGGTATACTAGGTGTTCAGCACTTGCCTAGAGTACAAAGGAGTTTTGCTCTAGGTCCAATTTTTATTTATATCATTTCTCAAACTCATCGCTTGTTTAGAGTTATGACAATATGGCTTATAGGAGGTGATATGTTTTGTAGATGAAATATCTGACAATACTCACAAAGAGGGATCAGGAAAAACATTGGTTATTTGTCATCCAATTGTCCTCACTTCCTGAAAATATATTATTGCAGTAATGCTCACACTTAGAGTAGGACAAAATCTTATTTATAGGTTACAGTGCAAGTTAGGCTCCAATATATGTAAGAAGGCTTTACAACTTTTAGATTAGAGTTTTTTTCTAGATGCCACAAATTCATGTCATGTGGTTCTTGTAGCCCTTCTTCTCAGGTCAAAGGGTTTCAAGCATTCAAGGAGATAAGGTTGGGAATGATGATATTTTTGGACTTTGATTGTTTTGGTCAAGTTTATAACAATATTTTTTTCAAAGTTGCAAGCCACTTTCGATTTGGACCTAGATTTAGCTCTTATGTTACCCGCACAAGGAGGATATAAATAAGACAACTAGAAATAACGCAACATACTCATCGTGATACTCAAAGGTGTGAAAGTGTCGGGTTAATCCAACATTAGGATGTTGACCACCATAAGGTTGGAGGGTGATATTTTCTCAAGTTCACAAGCCAACTTGTTATTGTAGAAATTTCTCTATGGATCAGCTAGCTCTGTACCATGTAGAAATTCTACAAATTCTCTACAAATCTACCTCTGAAATCTCTGTAGAAAATATGGCTGTAGATTAACTTAATACTGCAATATACCAAAGCAAAGTACTATAATCTACTTCTACTATCAATTTTCTTTGCGGAAGCTTAAATATCTAGTTGAATTGAAGCTAAAAATATAACCATAAGAAGAAGAATCAATGCACATGAAACACAGAAAATACTCAGGGGAAAGCCTTAGATAAAAACCCCACTATTTGTATTATCATACAAGGTGGAAATACATCAGAATTATACAAATCCTTAGCTCTCATAGCTAGCCAGCTCTCAGTACAATCCTCCTGGATGCTCACAAGAAAACTTGGCTTCTTACAAGCCTTCTCCTTTGCCCTCCAAGCTCCTATTTCCTTGCGCAGTTACCTCTGGGATGATCTCCTTCACCCAGTGTAACATTGCTCTAACACACTGTCATAATTGTGAATCCTCAAGGAACCTTAATCCTTCTGCATGCATGATTTTCCTTTATAGGAAAACACATGCAACTAATAGTACACCGTCCTTGACATTTAGCTCAACTAGGCCTTTCTCAGAATAGACATGCATGAGTTTCTGATGAGGGAATCTTCAGTTATCTGGAGTACACTGGTTGAGTGGATGCATGATCCAGGTGGATAGTGGTGGCCACCCACTAATTCCACGTGGATCCCCTCTAGTGCTTCTTTCAGTTCTTTCAGTTTCCTTAATTATAGCACAGTTTACTATTTTTAGCATTTTTTCGGGTCCTAAACTTCCGGA
>APFE030622804.1:14481-73986 GCA_000404065.3 Pinus taeda
TATGGTTATCTCTGTATTTTATTGCGTTCCTGTTTAAATCTGGATCAATGCATGCATCAATTGACTGATAACTCACAATTAGTTCCTCAAATAGTTTGGAACTAATTTAACTGGACTGAACTCAGTAAACTGAGCTAACTAATTACAACTCAAATATAACTCAATCTTATCCTTTAAGTACGGGATAATCTCCTTAATTTAAGGGATCACTCTTGCATGACTTCAGAAAGAATTCTAACTTGAATTTCTCCAACTAATTAATCCATAATGAATTAACAAATTAATTCCAAGCAGCTGGTGAGACTAAATTCGAATTTAATTCACAATTTTAATTCAAGGACAAATTAAAGTTGGAATATTTTTGGATTCTATTTTTATCATTTCTTGTTGCTATTTTCAACAGTTATAAACTTCGACCTTCTAGAGGTACATCAATTGAGATACTGGTATTTTCAATCATTATTTATTCCAAATAAAAGTGAAAAAGAAACAAGAGAAAAATATTTCTAAAGCAACGAAGTTGAATTCAAAAGGATATGGGACCACATTACATTACAATAATTCATTGGTGGCATCCACACTAATTTTGGAAGGGACTTTAATTGGGAAGAGGCCATAAGAGGGACACACACACACACACACACACACACACACACACATATATATATAGAGAGAGAGAGAGAGAGAGAGAGAGAGAGAGAGAGAGAGAGAGGTTTACGACCTAGAATGACTAATCTTCTTATTATATTGAGCACTTTAAACTATTTCTAGTTTATAAATATTTGATAACATTGTGATGCTTTAAGACAATTGTTAGAATTTGGTATCTTTGCAAATTTTGGTTATAAAAATGGTAGTTGTGACATCTATGATTTTTGAAAGATTGTTTATTTAAAGTGTATAGTGTGAAAATAGGATTGTTAAAGGAAAATCTAGATGAATTTGGTGCTTTCATTACAAATGTTATTGTTGTCATTTATGTGCTAATATGGGTTTCCTCTAGCAGTTACTACCATTTTATAAGGTCTCCTAGTTGTTGTTACAACGTTTCCTGCACTTGCAACAAAGAGAATGACAAAGTTAAATGCTATTACATGGTCTCTACCTTTTGTTCAGACACTAGGATGTAAAATATTGGTCACAATGACTGATGATGGAGTATATGATGCGCCTACTTTAAAAAAGACAGAGCTAGAAATGTCAAGGATTCATGTACCTATTCAACTACTTTGGACAAATTTAGTGACAAATGGACTACTTGCAACTACTGTTGGATTCAATAAGCAAGGTTGAAAAGTAATTAAAATAAGGATAAAAAATTATGGGTGTCCAGTGATACCACAATTATTAGAGAATTAATTTTAGATTCGAAGACATGCATTAATTACTGAGGGTCAAATTCAAAATTTGAAGGGCACCCATAAATTTGAAGAACATAGCTTCTAAGGGACATTATGGATAATGGGAGAGTTTCAAGATTTGTTCATTAACATAGATCACAGTCAATCATTAATGAGGTACCCTAACAAAAATTTGATTTCAAATTCATATTCCAGGCAAATGAAAGTGAATTTTACAAATATACAACATGGGTTTTTTACAGATCTTCTTCAATTAGATTGCATGCGGGAATTTATGCAAACACATCAATAGTTTGGGATATTTTTAGCATGTTTGTTTCCAAAATCAATGAATTGACATTTCCATTGATAACATCAAACATTTCTCTAGAAGTATCTATCAACATAATTTTGGTATATTTTCTTGGTTTTATGAAGGGTTTATACCTTGATCTCATAATGGACGAATTTCTAAAATAGAAACACTCAGCCGAGAGAATTTTATCTACAATTATATGCCTCAAATATTCAGTTATATTTTTGGCTTCTTTCATGTTAATATCTAAAGGTATTTACAAGGAGTTGATATCATATTTAAGTGCAAAGATAGTTGTTACATTTAAAATATAAATTGCAATATAAATATTATTATAGTTCAGTGGAAATCAGTTTGGAAAATAGTCCAAAGATATTATAATCATTGTTAAGTTCTAGGATTCAATTAAACTCATATGTAATTGCAGGAAGACCAATAAAAAATTATGTTCACATTTTTTTATTTTCTCTCACGATTACTCAAGGCTATTGATAATTCATATATAATAGTTTATTCTACAACTTTCATGTCACTTGGCGATGATCAGAACAATGCATTTGATTCATCTTCAACAAAAAATATTTATAGTCTTGAGAAGGAATTCAAATACCTATGAGAAACAATAAAAATATGAAGGATACATGGCCCAAAGAGATATGCAATGTTCTTGAGAATGAAGAAAAAAGTAAATATGTAGAGTTTCATGTCAAGGAACTACACTATATTCAGGCTGAAATAATGATAATCAAATGTCTCGTGGAGAACAATGAAGTTGATATTTCCTTAAATCATGTTGGTGAATTGTGTACACTTTTCTTTCTATAAAAGGTAAATCATCTAATGGGACAAAGTCATTTATTCAAGAGGAGTATTATTCTAGTTAAGGCCTAGTGATACTATGAGAGTCACAAACTTGATGCTCACCATGCGTTTATTTCTACATATGCTTTGGAGATCTTGGTCTTGTACATATTAAATGTATTTAATAGTTCTTTAGTGATCAATTGTAGATTTTGTATTGGTTTTTGGTATTTTTCAGTAACTTCGATTGGGAGGATTATTTTGTTAGTGTTTAGGGTCCAATACTTCTTTGATCACTACCATAGATGGAAGAGGAAACACCTCAAAAAGATAGAGGTGAATTACTACTTAATGGGCTTCTTCATGAGATTAGCAAGTTATATGCAGTTTTCCTTGGTGACCGAGAAAATAAATTCCTATCCTTTGTTTCTAAGCATTTCAATGTTGTTGATTCACTACAACCAAGCAACAATCTTATCATAAGAAACTTCTTTTTACAATTTTTGTACTGGTGCAGTCTTATACCAGTACGCAGGCTTCTACTTGTAGAAGGCGACAACCTTCTCTTGTTCTCCAGCTTCTCTTGGAAGGGAGCTACAACCTTTTAGCTCTTGTACTAGTTAATGTGTTTACTAGTACGTAGGTGCTAACCTATTGAAGGCTAAAACCTTCTCTTTTCTTCCAGGGACCACGTTTCATAAATTTTCAAATTGGATCCATCAATAACATCAATCAAACATCAAATATATCTACATCAACCAATCTCCTTTGCACCAACCAAAACTGAATCAAACAATCACTTCTCAAAATGTTGTAACTAGAATATAGTAGCAGTAACCAGAACTCAAGCCAGAACCCAAAACACTGTAACAACAAACAGAAGTAGCTAAAGCATATTTTATGAGGTGTACGCTACTTCAATGTGTCAAACCTATATGCATACGCACTTTTCTCAAGGAGAACCTACGTATATGATGTTTTTTTATGTAGAACCAACGTGTATATGTTCCTTTTCTATAGTGGACCAGCGTACAAAGCTATAAATGATGATTTAACCTTTACAACTATTTAGACATCAATAATACCTAGAACATTATATTTACAGATTACGACATGTGCCAATTATTCAGATAAAAGATCAAAACCACACAAAGATACTTCACTTCTAGCCTTAAGATCTTGACCCATCAATAGATCTTATCCTTCATCAAGTGCTGAGGTTCATCCTTGATTCAGATCCAACTATGCCCAATAACTTGTATTCTCGATCTTGCTCTTCATAAGATATTCAATACTTGAGTGTCTTTTCCTAATGATCTTCTCCTCCTTTTATAGTCTTAGGCCTTATTCAATACCATCGACCAAAACCACTTAGAATCAATACCTTGGACCAAATACCTGGAGTCAACACTTTGGACAAGATACCTTGGACTAATACCATGGATCACAATACCATGGACCAAATACCAGAGACCAAAACTAAGTTTTCCAAGATGTACACGCCTTTCCTTCCGTGAAAGTGTGTGTGTACTCTATATGCGTCTTTGGGTCTGTGAACCCACGTGTACACACGAATTGGTCAATAGAGAACCTGCATATACCTCTTTTGCTTCATTCTCAAAGTCTGACTGTGATTTGTCCTTTGAGTGAGTTGCCATCAAGGACAACACCTGTGGCATAGTGCCAAATCTATGTCATGATACCAACAAAGTAGCTAGCACATATCAGTTTTGAATATTGAGGGGATAGTCCACCTCAAAAATTTTGTGAGACTTGTAGCAATATTTTACAACATTATTTTTCTGAGGCTTCTGTGATTAGTCTCCTGTGTAGTGTTTTCTTCTTCCAGGATTATCGCATCCATGATTGTTTAATTCAACGTTTTGAGCCATCCATTGTGACTCATCATCAGGATTGATCTATCTTGATGATGAGCCAGAGTGGATGGCTCGAAACATTGATTTAAACAATCATGGATGCGATAATCCCGGAAGAAGAAAAAACTACACATGTTACAAAATTCAAGAGTTATATAAAGGTTGTGGATGAATTCAATTATAATTTTTCTCAAATCAACAACTTGTTGAAGCAATTAGGAGTTAAATGCTTCAATTTTTGCAGATTTTTTTATTTGAAGTCCTTACTCATTTCCCAAAAGATGAAGTTGTCTCTTAAATTAAAAATAACAAGGTTTTGATGTGAAGGTTTTGAGGAAAAGGACAATTTGTCTAAGCTCAAATTTTCAAAAGGGGAATATTTTGTGGAAAGCAATCATTAGGAAGGATCCAATGAATGTGATGCAAATACAAATTTTGATGCAACTATGTCAGAAATTCCAGTGTATAAGTATTTTGTCCTTCCTCTTACTATCTTAAACATTAATGAAGTCAAAAGGTAAGATTTGTGTGATAGAAAGATAACTGGTTGACATAGGTGACAAAATTGACCATGTTTGAATGGAAGTTGGAATACCTTTAGGGAGCAACTTCAACAACCTCAAATGTATTGGAAAGACATAAATTTTGTGGAAACAACTTAAAAAAATTTAGATTTAAAGGAGGAGAATTAGCATCAGGGAACCAATTCCCATATTTAAATGAAAAATACTTTCTATCATTTCCAGATTTTCTACAACAAATTGGATATTTTATTTATTTTTGGTTATTAATTAGGATTTTATTCCTCAAAGCTTGTAACACTATAGGAATATATTTTCCTATATATTCATTGATTTAAAATGTAAAAGGTTTGGATTTTAGGCCTATAATTACTTGCATTTTTTGTAAACTTTGTAACTTTAGAATTTAATAAAAGGCTTTTGGCTCTAGTTAATGACAAATATTATTTCATATGTAAGTGATTTCTAGTTTTCATTATCTTTTTCTGCATAGATCTAAGATTTTATAGATATTTGAAAGGTTGGGGTGAATGCTAACCTCCCTGACATCCCACTACAATATTATGTTCTTTACTTAGTAGATCAAGGTGATCGTGTGTCACTGTCGATCCCTCTGCATCACTAGATTGTTGAATTCTATATCAATTCTTATATGTATAAATGTTTCAATATAGAGACTATTCTATACACTTTTTCTCTTATTAGATAATTGAATATTCAGTGTGAATATATTTATTAGTTAATATCCTCTTCATATCTCCCATCCACATGTTTCAAGCTACGTTACTCTATCATAGTTTAATGTCAACACTTTTATTATGTCTCTATAGGTAGGGTTTTATTAAGTTAAGCAGGGATTTGTGACTCATTAGCAACCACCCATCCAAAAACTCCTAGATCTAGCCATTGTGCTTCATAGGTTGTTTTTCAGTGTTAGTGAAAAAAATAAAATCTTGTAACACTTGAGGACCCCTCTAGTTTAAGGGTTGGGTTGGACCAAGAGTAGTTGAATTGGTTTCTTGGCACAATTTTTAGCTAATAAAATGCCTTTGAGAAATAGATACAACATTTGTCATTGTTTCCATGGAGCACAGTAACATAGAGACCCTTTCCTCGATGAATGATAATTGATCGGATTTATTCTTTGATGGTGAACAAATATTAGGAATTGAATATTGGTTTCATTTTATTCACTTGGCAGCTCCACTTTTTTTACACTTAGTATTTCCATTAGTTGAATATTACATTAATTCATGAACACAGGTGCATTCATTGTTTTGATCATGATATTTTTCTTCCTCTCGGGAATGATAAAAAATATCAGACATCAACAAAGGATAGTTTTAGAGTTCTTGAACTATGTACGTTTCCACAACTTACTAATTTTCACTTATCAGTATAAATCACTCATGGAGTTAGAGTTTCATTTTATATATTATTTTTGTATTTTCAACTACATGCAAGGTGTTATGTTAGATAATCCACTCCTCACATGGTTGCACTGGAAGTATGAATACACTTAATAGAGAATAATTTTAGTTAAGTAGAGTATGGGTGTGTAAATATATGAGATTGTTTCTTGAGAATTTGGTGTGCACTACATGGATTGTTTTAGTTTCAACAATGTCAATTTGCAGTGTGTGGATTACTTTGATTAAGAAGAATAAGTTTTCATATATTGTAAGGAGAATAATTAATTATTGGATATTGGTAATGACTCCATAGACCAATCGATAAAACACTATTGTTGATTTCTTTTTCTTTTCAAAAATATTAGCTGGTTTCTAATTTGTTTCAGTATACATAATAGCTTAAGTTTAAATAATATGGATTTGATATGACATGGCTTTTGAGTCATTTTCATAACAGGACATTATTAGAAGTTATAGATTGTTGATTTTATTAAATAGTGACTCCATGCCCAAGGGTTTCAAGGCACATGGTCTACGGTTCTCTTCATCCCACAAGGGGAAACAATCCCTAGCTGGAGCCTTATATGTCGTAAAATAGTCTTGGCACGATGGCCTACAAAAAAAAATTGAGCCTTGCCAAATTTATTCTTGGTTATATTCTTGGGCATATACAAATGTTTGTCTATTTTATTAGAAAAATTGGTCTTCTTTAAGTATTACAATTTCTATGTTATAGACTACCGAGTATAGCTAAGAAATAAGGCCAACTATCAAGTGAAAAATACAAATGAAATAATTGAGAGTTCCCACACATGGAAGGCCAATGGAACCATATTAGGTGTAGATCATGGTCAAGTGAATAAAGATATAATGCAAGTAGCTCATAAAACAAAAGAAAAGATAGATCGATGACTTTAAACATAGCCTCTTCAAGGGGGAAACTACCTTTACATCACATAAATGAAATTATTGGATGATACAAATGACAAGACCTCCTTTTTATAGATATAGGAATCTAAGGGTTCACAATATATTCAAAGCCTACATAATAATAATAATATAAGGGCACAACAATAACAATATTGGGCTTCTATGGGGCATAACAATAACAATATGGGGGCTACATGGGCCCAACAATAACAATAAGGGGGCTACACTAGTATTATAGGGACCTAACATGTCCCTCTCCTTCAAAAAAGTGTTGTCATTAATGCTTGAGTAGTTCTGAATGTTTCTGTATAAAATTATATTCCTCCCATGTGGAATCTTCAGTGGGCAAGTTCTTCCACTTAATGAGATACTCTGAAATTGATCAATTTTGTAGTTGTTGGGTTATTTTATTTGTGATTTCTTCAGGCTCAAATATGAGTCTTCGTTCTTTGTCAAGTTCTAGAACATTGTTTGAACTCGAAACTTGTCACCAATAACCTTATTTAAGCATGAAACATGGAAAACTGGATGTACTCGAGAATATTCATGCATATCCAATTTGTATGCCATAGTAACAATATTTTGCAACACCTTGTGAGGACCATAGTAATTGGGTGATAATTTATTATCCTTCTTAGTTTTCTTGAGGGACATTTTTTGTATGGTTGTAGCCGTAAAAATACCTAGTCACCTACATCAGAACTTCTTTCACTACGATTCTGATTTTCCTGTTGTTTCATTAGATTTTGTGCCAAAGTGAGGTTATCATTTAAGAGTTGGAGAACTTGTTGTTGATGCTTGATGTGATCTTCCACTACTTGAACCTTATAATTTTCTCTTAAAGATGATGTGATGGATGATGAATGATATCCATAAAGTCCCATGAATGGGTCATTTTTGTTATAGTATGGAAGGAAGTGTTATACCACCACTCAACTAGAGGTAACCACTTAACCCATTGTGTTTGTTTATTAGATACAAAGCAAAAAATATATCCTTCCAAACATTTGTTCATTATCTCAGTTTTCCCATCAAATTGAGGATGATAAGATGCGTTATGAGCTCATTGAGTACCAAGGCAAGAAAATAATTTTGTTAAAAAATTTCCAGTGAAAATGGGATCTTTGTCACTTATTATAATCTTTGGGTTTCCATGAATCTTTTGAATTGTTTCCATGAAGCTATAAAAGGATAAGATAATGCAAAAAGGTGTGTATAACATGGTAAGTCTATCAACTACCACCATGATGACACTCTTTCTTTCAGAGTTGGGTAAGCCTATGATAACGCTCACTTAGAATGGATAAATGTTGTAACAGACCTGGGGTCTTAATTGTATAAACTTTATTTTGTTGGAAAACCAAACATTCTGCCACAAACATCTGAATATCAGATTTAAGGCCATCCCAAAAATATTCCTTTTTTACCCCGTGGTAGTTTTTAAAAATCATGAGTGCCATCCTAAGGGAGAGGTGTGCAATTCCAAAAGAATCTTGTGTTTGAGTTGGGAATTATTACAAAAATATAAGCAATATTTGTACCATAACGAATCATTTTTCCAGCTAAATGTATCAGATGTATTGGGATCCAAGGGTTCACAATATATTCAAAGCCTACATAACAATAATAATGTAAGGGCACAACGACAACAATATTGGGCTTCTATGGGGCATAACAATAACAATATGGGGGCTACATGGGCCCAACAATAACAATAAGGGGGCTACACTAGTATTATAGGTACCTAACATGCCCCTCTCCTTCAAAAAAGTGTTTTAATCAATGCATGAGTAGTTCTGAATGTTTATGTATAAAATTGTATTCCTCCCATGTGGAATCTTCAGTGGGCAAGTTCTTCCACTTAATGAGATGCTCTGAAATTGATCGATTTTGTAGTTGTTGGGTTCTTGTATACATGATTGCTTCAGGCTCAAATATGAGTCTTCATTCTTTGTCAAGTTCCGGAACTTTATTTGAACTCTAAACTTGTCACCAATAACCTTATTTAAGCATGAAACATGAAAAACTGGATGTACTCGAGAAGATTCATGCATATCCATTTTGTATGCCATAGTACCAATATTTTGCAACACCTTGTGAGGACCATAGTAATTGGGTGATAATTTATTATCCTTCTTAGCTTTCTTGAGGGACATTCTTTGTATGGTTGTATCCGTAAAAATACCTAGTCACCTACATCAGAACTTCTTTCACTATGATTCTGATTTTCCTATTGTTTCATTTGATTTTGTGCCAAAGTGAGGTTATCCTTTAAGAGTTGGAAAACTTGTTGTTGATGCTTGATGTGATCTTCCACTACTTGAACCTTATAATTTTCTCTTAAAGATGATGTGATGGATGATGGATGATATCCGTAAATTCCCATAAATGGGTCATTTTTGTTGTAGTATGGAAGGGAGTGTTATACCACCACTCAACTAGAGGTAACCACTTAACCCATTGTGTTTGTTTATCAAATACAAAGCAACAAAGATATCCTTCCAAGAATTTGTTCATTATCTCAGTTTTCCGATCAAATTGAGGATGATAAGATGCGTTATGAGCTGATTGAGTACCAATACAAGAAAAAAAATTTGTTAAAAAATTTCCAGTGAAAATGGGATCTTTGTCACTTATTATAATCTTTGGGTTTCCATGAAGCTTTTGAATTGTTTCCATGAAGCTATAAAAGGATGAGATAATGCACAAAGGTGTGTATACATGGTAAGTCTATCAACTACCACAATGATGCCACTATTTCTTTCAGACTTGGGTAAACCTATGATAATGCTCACTTAGAATGGTTAAATGTTGTAACAGATCCGAGGTCTTAATTGTATAAACTTTATTTTGTTGGAAAACCAAACATTCTTCCATAAACATCTGAATATCAAATTTAAGGCCATCCCAAAAATTTCCTTTTTTACCCCGTGGCATCTTTTAAAAATCATGAGTGCCATCCTAAGTGAGAGGTGTGCAATTCCAAAAGAATCTTTTGTTTGAGTTGGGAGTTATTACAAAAATATAAGCGATCTTTGTACCATAATGAATCATTTTTCCAGCTAAATGTATCAGATGTATTGGGATCTTGTTGCAACTTTTGAATGAGTGTCCACACTTCTTCATCATTCTTGCATTCATCCCATGCTTTGGTTATCCACTCAGGTTGGATAATAGAAATTTCACAAAGCAATGCTTTCACATCCTCATCCTTTCTTGAGAGTGCATCTGCAACAACATTTTCCTCCCTTTTTTGTAGTTGATTTCAAAGTCATAACCCAACATCTTTGTGACCCATTTTTGTTGTTCTTTTTAAGATAATATTTGTTCCTAAAAGTATTTAAGACTATCAGATCTGTTTTTAACTTGAAGTGTCTTCCCATTAGGTAAGGTCACTATTTCTTTAGTGCGTGTAGTATTGCCAACATTTCCTTCTCATAAATAGGTTTGTGTAAATACTTTCCTTTGATTGTATGACTTTCAAAATCAATGGGTCTTCATTCTTTAATTAGAACAACACCAATTCCATTTCCTAAGGCATCATGTTCCATAATAAATGTTTTGTGATGTTTGGCGTAGTTAAGAATGGTGCTTGGAACATTGCCTCTTTAAGATGTTCAAAGGCTTAGTTGCTTTTGCGGTCCAAGAAAATGCATATTTCTTTAGTAATGATGTTAGAGGTGTCACTATTCTCCCATAATTCTTAACAAAATTGTGATAATACATTGTCAACCCAAGAAATCATCGAATATGATTTATGGTTGTGGGGATTTTCCATTCCTTAATGGATTTAATTTTGTTAGGGTCTACCTTAACACCCTCATAAGATACAATATGAACCAAATATTCCACCTCCTATACTCCAAAGAAACATTTGGAGGTTTTTGCATATAACTGTTTCTCCTCCAATAGTTTAAGCACACTGTCAACATGTTGGACACGATCCTTCTAAGACTTCTTGTAGATTAGTATATCATCAAAAAATACTAACACAAATTTTTGAAGGAAGGGTTTGAAAATGGAATCAAACCTTGAAATGTGGAAGGTGCATTAGTAAGGCCAAACGGCATGACCAAACAATCATAATGACCCTCATGAGTTCTGAATGTTGTTTTCAGAATTATTTCAATCTTTATTCTAATTTGATGATATCCTGAATGGAGATACAACTTGGTGAAGTTAATTGCTCCATGTAATTCATCCAACAAATCGTGAATGACATGAATGGAAAATTTATCTTTAATAACAAGAATTTTGAGCTCCTTATAATCCAGACACATACACCATGATCCATCCTTCTTGTGCACCAATATTGCTAGAGTAGAGAAAGAACTTTAACTAGGTTGAATTATACTAACCTCTAGCATTTCTACAACCATATGTTCAATTTCACGCTTTTGGGCATAAGGATATTTGTGAGGCCTACTGTTTGGAGGAAGAATTCCCGAAATGAAATTAATAACATGATCATGATCAGGAATAAGTGGAAAGACATTGGGAGTCCCAAACACCTTGGAATGATTGTCCAAGTATTTTTGGATATCACGGGAAATAGATGATTTTGATGTTTGAACCTCTAGTGAGCATAATTGTGCGATTACACCCCGTTTTTCTTTATTCACAATATTTTTCATGCCATTAGATCTAATTATCTTTCCAATTTTCCATACGATAACCCTTAATTGAACTTCCCTTCCTTCCCAAAAAACATTCAAGAAAAATTATTGAAAATTAAAGTTTATCATCCCCAAATATTGTAACCATTAGACTCCTAGTACAACATTAGCACCACCCATTGGAATGGAAAGCATTGGACTATTCAATACATATCCCCCATGGTTATCTTGATACTATGGCACTTTCCAGAGAAATTTAGAGTTCCTCTATTTGAAACCATCACTTGACACTCTGGTGCTGGATATATGAGTCAATTCAATTCCTTGGCTATCTTACAATTAATAAAGTATGGGTACTACTTGAATCAATCAACATTGTTAATTTTCTCTTCATGATATATCTTTTTATATTAAGAGTTTTAGGAGTGTTAATTCCTACCAATGCATTACAATATATGGTTGTATTCATTTCTTCTTTCTTTGGGGTTGGCTCCTAGTGTATATCCTCCTCTTTTGATGTTTTTTGTTCCTTTCCTTCCTCTTCACAATCTATGTAAAATAATTTATTCTCAGCGCACTTATGACCTTTAATGTATTTTCTATCATAACTATAACAAATCCCTTTTGCTCCTTTTTCCTCCAATTGTTGTGGTGTCAACCTTTTAGGTTGTGGAAGGCTGGGAGCAACTACACTTCCATATTTATAGTTGTGAGTGGTAGACTTCATTGTTTCCATAATTTTTCTTTCAACTTTTCTTGCCACCCTGAATGCCTTCTCCAATGAATTAAGTTCCCAAAGAAGAACCTCATGTTGGATGTTATCCTTTAAATTTCATAAGAACACATTAATCCTATGCTCCTCTAGAATATCAGTTACATTGATATTCAATTTTTGGAAGTCCTCAATGTTCTCCACCATTTAACCCTTTTTTTTGAGATTTTTCAATTGGCTAAAGAAGGCGTTTCTCTTTGAATCCTCATAATGTGCTATCATTTCCTCCATAAAAATTCACCTAGTGACAAGAGGTTTACGAGAAAAAATCCATCGATACCATACAAAATGATTGGGTTCTAAATATAAAGATGCAATGCGTACCTGTTGTGTGTGTTTCACATCATGGAGATCAAAATATTGCTCCATATGTAGTATCCATGTTACCAGATCATTGCCATCAAACTTCCTCATGTCAATATTTGGAATGTGTTGGGTATTAAACCCAACATTGGAGCCTCTAAAATCATTATTAACATTCATTTTGTTCTCATCATGAGTTTCATGGAATATGTTTTTACCATTAGGAGACATTTATTTTAGCAACTTTGTGAGAGTGAAATTTGTTGCTCTTGGTCCCGTAATTTTGATATATCATGTTGCAATTTTTCCTCTATATGCTTCATAGTAGAGCTTCCTGAGGGATTAATGGGTGTAGAATTATTTGGCTTGGGAGGAATTTTAGAACCCAATACTGATATCTATGTTTTAATATGGCCTCAATATCACTTCAAACTAATTTTCAAATAAAAGTTATGCAATTTAAAAAATAAATACACACACTTTTCTTTCTTTTAGGAGCTCGGCCTTGAAACAGTTGTAACTCTGTAATTTTAGATCTCTAATATCTGGAATTCCTTCTGGTGGTATCCCTATGACTATTATTTTCAACGGCACAAGTCATACCAAAATTGGATTCTTCAAGATAATTTTATTCTCAATATCCCACAATGACTTGATTATGGACTGGTTCAGTAGAGTGAACTTGTGAGGAATACCACATGTCACTGTTTGAACCTTCGGCCCTAAAAATGATAAACAAAAAACTACAGTCTATGAAATTTCAGTCACCTTTTATAAAATTCCAATATGATACTCATAGATAAAGTTATGACGTTTTTCCATAGGTTTCTTGTTTGACACTGATTTCTAGAGCCTACAAAAACCCTAACTTCCTCAGATCATATCTCCTAAAATATAGAAAACCAAGATCTAAAATTTCTACACAAATTTCATCAAGATTTTAGCTCCACATGGTCGCAATTTTCACTTCTCAAGCCTTGCAGAAAAATTGTTATAGAAAAAATTCCAAGATGTCCTGTTTGAAGAAGAAAACCCCTAGAATCCAATCTCTCATAGAAAATATTATGCAACCAACTCATAAAACAGAAGAAAAGATAGATCAGTGACTTGAAAAATAGCCTCTTCGAGGGGGAAACCTCCTTTACATCACATAAATGAACAATTCTTGGATGATACAAATGACAAGACCTCATTTATATATATATAAGAGTTTAAGGGGTCACAATATAATTAGAGCCTACGTAAAAATAATAATGTAAGGGAAAAATAATAAAAATAGTGGGCTTCTATGGGGCACAATAATAACAATATGGTGGCTAGATGGGCACAACAATAACGATAAGGGGGATACACTAACAATAAAAATAAGGGGACTCCACTAGTATTATAGGGAACTAACATATGTTGTAACATGATATTATTGGCATGATGTCCTACAAAAACAATTTCGAAGCTTGAAAAATTTATTCTTGGTTGGATTCTCTGGATTCTCAGGAATATACAATTTTTTTATCTATTTTATTTTGAAAAAATGTCTTCAGTCAAGTACTACAATTTATATGTTATATACTACCGAGTATAGCTAAGAAACAGGGCCAACTATCTAGTGAAAACTACCAATGCTATAGCTGAGAGCGCCCACACATGGAAGGCCAATGGAATCAAATTAGACATAAATCATGGTCAGGTGAATAAAGTGCTAACTATTTTCAATGGTTTTGATCCTCTTTTAGAAATATATGGTTCAAATTAAATAATGCACCCCATATCCCATTTGATATTTAATGCAAGGGTGGGATGCACAATTAGTTGTTTAGGTAAAAAAAATTTCGATTACAAGGATAGCTCTTGTGAAATGCAGACCCCCCATAGCAAAAACTAGATAGAGATAGTACCCCTCTCTGCTAACCTTTTGTGGTTTCAACATATAATTGTTACAACATCAACATGGCTATGTATATGCTACAAATACATATAGACGTGTTAGTATACCACGTTTTAAGTAATTTCCTTGAGTACAAAGGAGTTTTATTTTAGTCAAATGCCAATGACGAAAACCTGACACCAAAAGTGAGGAGAATTTCCATTGAGATATGGAAGTTCCAATGCACTAAAGGGAGTTTCTAAGTCAACTTCCTAGATAATATGTTGATGTTGATAGGAAGAGACCCATCGTAGGATGGATTTAATGTATCTCCCATCAACAACATGAAATGGGTATCAAGATTTAAGATAGAATATGATAATTCAGAGTTGGTTCAAGGGTAGTAGACATGAAGGAAGGATTAAGGTATTGTAGCCGATGTCAACTGAGGGTGGAATTATCTTGAACATATCATTGACACTTTTATGGAGTTGGCAATGTTGAATCAAAGGCCCATCATGAAGGCTTTCAATAAGGTGTGATGAATAGAGAGGAAAGTGGATTCCCACACCCAAAATGATCATGAAAGTGAAAGAGTGTCATGTTCAAGATTGAATCACTGCCATAATTAGGTTTTATGCCTTGTTTCGCCAATTTTGCCCACCATTTCTGGAAAGTACCTCTTTATATTTTTACATGCTTGAGGAGGATAACATGTGCTTGTCTTGTAAGTTCATCCTTTGGATGAATCCTTTTGAGTATGTTTAAAAAACCCTAAGAAGGGTTCGTTCGGTCTCTTCTTGTTTGATGAGTTTATATTTTTATGAGTCCAATGAAGGTACAAATTGACTCCTTTTTTATATTTGGAGTGTTTGAAAAAGAGGCAAAAAAGAAAACTCTAAGAGGTTCCTTTTTAGAGATTTGGTCTCTTGGGCTTGAAAAGGCATAAAACAATACCCATGAGAACTTTTTAGTCATGCTTGACTAAACTATTCATTTTTCATAAATAGTCCATCCAGTACGAAAAAAGGGTTAAACTTATATTGGGCATACATCCTTTCATTTACTTTAGCGAGTGAGAAGGAGACAAGTGCTCAATAATTCTTTTATATTTTGAGATTCTAAAAAGAGCTTAAAGGAAACTCCTCTTGGAGGAATGAGTGTTGTAAAGGGTAGCAACTAGTTTCGGTCATGATGGAACTACTCAAAACATGTAGAGGTAAAGAGGCAGGCTAATAAGACCACTCATCACAGTGGTTCCTCCAGGGAAGGGTAAAACACCAAGTGAAATCGAATGATCATACATGTAGATGGTGATGGCAGAATAAGAAAACCAATGATAATCTTACATAAATAGATTGATAAAAATTGGCATTCACAAAGGATAAACTGTGGAATCCTTCCAAGGTAAAGCCAAAAATATGACAAAGGAGAGGATAGCTTAGGTTCTAGGTCATGGCGGGTCAGAAGGAGGGATTCTGAAAAGATAATAAAAATGATTTCATGGATACCAAGACAACAAAAAGGTGCTATACTAGGGAATCCATGATTAGGTAGGCTCTACCATCAAGCTACAACATGCATAAGAGAGAGGGCTAGTGTTGCAACTTGATGGGGTCAGACCTAAGGCTTAATGATGGAAAACTAAGATTAAGGTCAGATTAGGTTTCATTTTTTACACTGGCTTGACACTGATAAAAGAAATGCTTAAGAGTGGTTTCATTTTTACACAAGCTTACACTGAGAAAAGTTGTGCTTGCGAAAAGTACATCACCCTCAGCATAATGGTAGAGGCATTCCCCCCAACTAAATTTCATCTGCCAACTCTCCTCATGGAATCAGGTAGACTTCTATTTATTGATATAAATATGTTCACCAAGAAGAAAGGAAGAGGATCATGTGATATGGGTGGATGAAATGAAGGTTCAACTTTGAGATCAAGTAAAAACAACTAAAATTAAAATTTACGAGATCTAGTCAAAGAATCAAATCAACGACAGGAGATTAGTTTCATTTTTTAATGAGCTTGAGACAGTAAAATAATTATGCTCAAAGGCTTGTTTCATTTTAATGTGAGCTTGAAACATAAAAGTAACTATGTTCGTGGCGACCTATTTTAGTTTTTAACAAGCTTGACATAGTAAACTAACTATGCTCATAACACTATTTACCTTGATCATGGCTCCCAATAGGCCAAAACTATGGAAGGAATACATATCAAGGGATTGTAATGGTTTCCAAAGGTTTCATCAGATGGAATAACAATTCTCTTCAAGGAATCAAGGGATTCAATAGGGGTAGAAGGATCAGGGTCCAATGCCCCTAGTAAATAATTTACCATGTCACCTCTTGGATCTAGGTTAAAAGAAGTTGAGAAAATAATAGGCTCTTCTTTATCGGTAGTTTCAAGAATAAAATAGGTTGCCACATAATTAGCCTATGGAAAAGGGGATACCACTTACATATTAGGAACATTTCAGGAGGTTTCTTTATTAGCAGTAAAATAAGGACAAACAAATGGAAGTTGTTCAATAGTCACAATTTTTCTATCATAAGGGAAAGACATCACTCGAAAGGGTGTGGACACAAAAACATTCATGGCATAAACATAGTCTCACCCAAGGAGTAAATTGAAATACAAGGGTCCTTGCATAACATCAATAAAGACATTTTTTCCTTCTAAGGTAATAAGAAGCTAAGGAAGGATCCCTAAAGGTTCACTATCTCTTCTGTTAAAAGCCAACAAATTCTAAGTAATAGATGCAAGCTAAGGGGAACTTAAATCTTAGCAAGCAATTGAGAACAAAATCACCTTCATTTATAACAATGTGATATATGTTCTTATGATAAGACTTCACCAAGGTTTGGAAATGCATGTAAGAATGGAGACAAGGCTTTGTTAATTGACTTCAATCAAAGGAAATGACCTCATTATTTGGAGGGGGTTTTTTGAGAATGGGAGAAATTTGCCCTTGTTTGGTGGAATCTAAAGTAACAAGAAGAACTTCAGTGGTATTAACCTCACTCTCTAATTGAATAAATATGGAATCGAGTCGACGACTTCCTCAACCAATGGTTGGATGGAAAAGGACTCATGGGATTCATGCCCAAGGAGAGTGGGATTGACTAAATCTAGATTCGAATCAATCACTTCATCAAATAATGGAGGATTAGGGAAAAACGTATGGTAACCAATTGGAATTTGTTGCTAAGAAATAGTAAGTTTTTCAAATAATTTTGAGGCTTCAACCATATGTGGGCAAAGGTTAGTTTGATGAATCCCTTCACATAGCCTACAAAGAAACCTAACTTTACCATTTTTCCCAAGAACCTTATTATAACTAGTTGATGTTTTGTCACTAGCATGATCTCCATATGCTGACTATAAGGGCTGATGTGATCCTATGGACCACATTATTATAAATTGGGGAATACTAGGACAATCTTGAAGAAGGTGGTCACCCTTACAAATCTTGCAAGGGAATTTAGTTTTACAGGGATTGGAATAACTAGCTACATTCATAGTAATGGTTGGTTGGTTTCCCCCATGAATAGTTTGCTTCTTATTCTTCTTCCCTTTCTTCTTCTTCTTAGCTTCCTAGTTACTAACATCAAGGCTTTATTTAGGAGAATAAGATGAAAGGGAAGAAGAAATGATTGGTAAAGAAGGAAAAGGGTCAACTTGAGGTTGTTCTTGTCAGGGAGCGCTTGCCTGTGAAGTAGCTTGGACATTCGAGGCTAAGGATTTTGAAAACAACCATACTGGTAAACCTATCGTGAATCCAAGAAGTGACAACATAGCCATGTAAGGAGGACTAATATTTCCAAGTAAAGGAAAAGGACTAGGATTCCCATCAAAGAGGTTTCCTTGACTGGAAGACTCTGGAATTGTTGCCATCAGACTCAACCTATGGTCTACTAAGGAGTAAAAAGTGATAATTCAATCAAAGACACAATAATAGTGAAAAGGGCCACTAGGTGTGAAGGGATTACCAAGTTATTGTGAACTACAATATACCATTAAGTACATGCAAACAATCTCCCAAATGTTATGTTTAGACATGGAAAAAAGGTGGATGACTTGGTTACTTATGGAAGTTTTCACCCCAATGGGCACTTCCAAAATATACCTAGAGGTACGTGAAGCGTAGTCCATAGTAGTGTTTTATGGTGTGTCACCGTACGATGAGGACATTCCAATATACTCGTTGTATATGTAGCACTGTCCTATACACTTAAAGGAACGCGGAAGAACATCCTGATATACTTTGATGTATGTGGAAAACCAACCATCCTAGGGAAAGTTTTAGGGGCTAATATTCGCAAGTAGGCTAATTTTCTATGTTTTTTATAAGAAAAATATTCACTAATTTCCAATTTTTTCCTAAAAGTAATTCACCTAGTATGAAACTAGTTCAGCATAAAAATCGCAAAATTTTATATAAAATCTTTATATAAAATTATTAGAAATTTAAATATTTTTACAAAAATATCATAATTTTCTTTACATATTGCATATTATGGACTAGTGAGATTCGCCAAGATTTCTAAAATTTGATATAAATTTCCATGTTTAAAATTTTCCCTGAACCATCCCCGGGATGTAACACTGACATGTAATGACAACTCCTACATTTAGAGATGTCAATACACATCTTCTAGCATACACCAACTAAATGTGCCTTTAATGTTTCAAATGCTCCTTAGGTTTATTGGCAATTTTTAATGTTTATTTTATCTTTATTAATGTTTTGGTTTCAAGGATCGAAATGAATTCACCTGAACGCCTAAAATGCAACTATTATGACGAAGAACTCTTTTTATTCGATGAATATCTAACTAAATAAGGGAAGGAGTTCCAAACAATGATTTAGAAAACAAAAACTTCCAAATGTGATCTTCAAATTCACTATTCCGATTCAAAAATTCAAATCCCTAATGCATGAGAAAATGAAACTCTCTTTTATTTTCTTTTCAATTTTCAATGTAAAGAAAAATGAAAATGTGACTAGATTGTTGAATAAAAAAGAGTTCAAACATATTGAAACTATAATATGACAAACCCTTTAAGAGACCAATAACCAAGTCAAATGATAAAAATCATAATCAACAATAAGAAACATGAAGAAGCAAACTCTTCTCAAGAAGGAAATTACACTCAATTGCACATAATTGTTTGGCTTTACAAAAGTCTTGGACAAACTAAAGACTTAGGAAGAAACTGGAAACAAAACAAAACTCAGAGCAAGATAGGAAAAATGCAATTTTTTCATTTTTTAGGGATCATCACAGATACTGTATAGGAACCAGTTTAACAAGTGCATTGGGTTGCAATGTCTCTGAAGAAAAAGTGTCATGGGGTTTTTTTTCTCAAAAATTGAAAGACAAACCCTAACCAAGCTTGAAAATAAGCTTTCTTAAGTCAATTCACTATCTGAACAAGAAAAATAGAGTCGATTTCAAAGGTCCTAAAAGGCTATGCAAGGAAAACCACTAAAGAACATCTTTCTCCCCAATGGACTCACCAAGTTGTTCTATGGATAATTTCCTTTTGTGGAAAAAAGAAATAGTCCTAGACTTAGTGGCTTAGTATAGAAAAAACCAAGAGAAAACTACAATTCTTATCGATAAAGAAGTTTTAAATATGGAAAGAAGACCTACCTTGAATCCTATGCAAACTTCCTTCTTCTTCATACTTGTTAGCTCCAACTCTAACTCTAATTTCTAAAAGTGGAACATGAAAATCATCTAAAACAAGTAAGAGAACCAAACTATACAAAATATCATATAAAAATAACACTAAACAAGAAGTCAAGGATTCATGTTGCACATATGCATAATTAAGATACAATGTATAGGAGAAACAAAGAACTGTTGCATTAATAATGGTAGGATAATAATTTTTTTTTTCTAAGTCTAAAATCTATTACTTTAACAAAATAATACAAGGAGGCTCTGGCCTCTGTAGTTCCTAGCCAGAGTTCATGGCATATTGCAGTACAAACAAAATGAGGACTGCCCAGAGATGGGAAACCAATCCAAACCATAATAAGTTTGTTGCCCTCGCAGGGGAAACCAACATATAAGCATATGACGATGTTTGCATGAAAGCGTTTTCAAAATTAACTGTTTTCTTTAAAAAATCAAAATGAAACATGAAACCTGGAACCATATGATGTGTGGAACCTGATGACGTGTGGAGCCTAGAGCCTGATGACGTGTCTAGTGATAATTTTCATTTGCTACAGTCAGTTTCTCTTCGATGATGAAACATATTTATTCGTCGATGTCCTCCTCATCTTCTTGCATCTGACCCGTGTCTTCCTGCATTTGACGTGCCTGAATATTCTTTGCAGTGGAAGGCTCGTCTTGAGCTATATTTGCCTCACCTTGTGCAGTATCCCTATTCTTCATCGCCTTAGTGGGAGGACCTCCATCGCTGGAGGGCTCCTCCTAAAATAGAATGGTGATGCTCACCCTGATAATGGGTTGATTCAAAGTGCTTTGGTAGGTGAATTGGGCTAAATGGGGAGTTGGCTGTGAACTGGAAGGGGAAGTTGTGGCAGAAGGATGGGATGTGGGGACAGGGGACAAATATCTTGAGTGCAGCCTCTACGGTTTCTACCATTGTGCATATCAGGATATTGGCCTGAGATGGGAGATGATGAAGGGGAAGAAGAATTAGAGATTGGGGAAGGTGAGGAGCGTCGTAGTCTTGCTCTACTGCTGCCTCTTCGGCTGTGCATTCTCTAGCGCAATCTCGGCATGATGCCTCGAGGAGGAGGGGCTTGCCTAAATGAGGTCTGCTCTATGCGGAGATTGGGGGCAGAAGGCTCAGTGGGCTTGGAGGTGAGAATGAAATTGCAGAGTAGTCTATGAGAGTGATAGATGCTTGTTCCAAAATCAATGCAGCATAGAAGATTGCAATGCTTGCCTATTGCAGTGCGTAAGCTAGGCTTCACAACATCTAGAGGGCAATTGTAGTTCAAAGGAAGAGGAGCTAAAACAGAGGAGGTGGGCAGATTATTACCTGAGGCCTCCATGGTGCAGATTCAAGGCGGGACGACACTGTTGAATTGGTTTGAGTGCCACATTGAATGGCAATTACGCTGGCTGTAAGATGGATTAACTACTATCTGTGCAAGCTTACGGGCGGCTTTGTTGTGGTGCCACTTGCCTACCTGTCCCTCTACCATCTTGTCAATCATTGTATACATCCGCATTCGAGAACTGGTAGAAAAATATTATAACCCTTGTAGGCCTTGAATTTGTAGATCTCTCTCAACCATATTATCCTTCATTTTCCATAATAGGAAGCCTTCGATCACATCTCAAGAACCTAGATGGATTATGGACCTCTAGACACAAATGAGAACCATAAAGGAATAATTCAAAGTCTCCAAAATCCAACCCCTAGGTTTATGATAGGTGTTGGATTCGTAGGGTAAATTAGATGGTTTTGGATTTACCATTCTAGGGCTTAGATCCACTTTAGAGGGAGGTAAATTCTAGGAGATAAGAGATAAGACCTTAATAGTAGGAGTTTGAGATTAGATCCAATAGTAAATGGTTAAGTCCACTCTCAAAGATTTTAGAGAGAGAAACTTTGAAATTATTTATATTTTTCCTCATTTCCAAGTGGTCATCGCACTTTTTGTGAAAGTAACCTGTGATGATTAGAGCAGGTTGCATGTGTGAAAATTGTGCCATCGTAGGTTGTCTTATGGGAAATTGCAATGATCCACAAAATTATGGATTTAGCTAATGTAATCCAAGATTATTCTAACTTTTGGAAAGAGACTTATTTTGGCTTTGTTGTGGATGATTGCAAAGCGTAAATGGATGATGATAGATCTAGGTTCAGGATCATTTGTTTGAATGTGAAAAAATGACTTGTAACACTTACAAATGTTATTGTTGTCATTTCTGATTTAATATGGGTTTCCTTTAGCATTTTCTACCATTTTCTAAGGCCTCCGAGTTGTTTTTACAATGCGTCTTGCACTTCCAACATAGAGAATGGCGAATTTAAATGCTATTACATGGTCTATATCTTTTTTTGAGATGTTAGGATGTAAAAGAGTGGATGCAATGCTTGATGATGGTGTTTATGATCCACCTTCTTCAAAAAATACAGATTTGTAAGTGCCAAGGATTTGTGTACCTGTACAACTACTTTGGAAAAATTTAGTGACAAATGGACTACTTGCAACTACTATTAGATTCAATAAGCAAGATTGAAAATTAATGATGATAATGAAAATAAATTTATGGGTGTCCAAGGATACCACAAATTTTAGAGAATCAATTCCATATTTGAAGACATGCATTACATATTGAGGATCAAATTCAAAATTCAAAGCACGCCCACCAATCTGAAGAACAAAGTTTCTACGAGACATTCTAGATAATGGAACAGTTTCAAGCTCTTTTCATCAAGAAAGACCACAACCAATCATTAGTGAGGTACCCTAATAGGAATCCAATTTCAAATTCACTTTATGGGCAAATGAAAGTGAATTTCAGAAATCCACAACATGGGTTTTCTATAGAACGACCTCAATTAGATCACATGCAAGAATTTCTACAAAAGAATCAACAGTTTGGGGGATTTTATTAGTTTTATGAAGGGTGTATACCCTGATCTCATAATAGATGAATTTCTAAAGTAGAAATACTCACCCTAGATAATTTCATTTACGATTATACGCCTCAAACATTTAGTTAAATTTTTGGCTTCTTTTACGTTAATATATAAAGGTATTTATAAGGAGTTGTTATCATATTTAAGTGAAAATACAATTGTTACATGTAAAATGTGAATTGCAACATAAATGTGCTTGAAATTCAATGGTAATTAGCTTGGTAGCTTCAACAAATAGATTACAATCACTATTAAGCTCTAGGCTTTAATCAAACTCATATGTAACTACAAGAACACCAATCAACAATTATGCTCACATTTTTTATTTTCTCACACGATTACTCCAAGATATTGATAATCCATATATAATACTTAATTATACAACTTTCATGTCACTTGTAGATGATTGGAGTGGTGTATTTGATTCATCTTGAACAAAAAATATTTCTAGCCTTGAGAAGGAACACAAATACCTAAGAGAAAGAATCAGAATCTAAAGGATACTTGGGCCAAATAAATATGCAATGTTGCTGAGAATGAAGAGAAAATTGAATATGCATGGTTTCATGTTGAGGAATTACACTATATTCAGGCTGAAGTAAAGATAATCAAATGTCTAGTGGAGAACATTGAAGTTGATATTTCCTTAAATAATATTGGTGGATTTTGTACACTTTACTTTCTAGAAAAGGTAAATCATCTAATGGGCCAGAGTCATTTATTCAAGAGGAGTATTATTCTAGTTAAGGCTTGGTGCTACTATGAGAGTCATATCCTTGGTGCTTATCATGGGTTTATTTCTACCTATGCTTTGGAGATCTTGGTCTTGTACATATTTAATGTATTCAATAGTTTAATAATCAACTGGAGGTTCTGTATTAGTTTTTGGTATTTTTTAGTAACATCGGTTGGGAGAATTATTGTGTTAGTGTTTAGGTTCCACTACTTATTTCATAACTACCAGAGATGGAAGAGAAATCACCTCAAAAAGATGGAGTCGAATTGCTACTTAACGGGATCCTTGATGAGATTACAAAGTTATATGCAGTTTTCCCTAGTGACCAAGAAAGTCAAGACCAATCCTTTGTTTCTAAGAATTTCATTGTTGTCGATTGATTGCAAACAAGAAAAAATATTAGAATAATTGTAAACAAAGGAAATTTCTTCAAGAGATGCATTGCATTTGGTTTTATAGACAAGCAACTAGCGCATATCTTGTTTTAAGATTGATGGAATAATTCAACTCAACAAGTCTATAAGACTTGTCGCAGTTTGTTACAACATTCGACAGTTATATAAAGGTTTTGGATGAACTCACGTATAATTTTTCTCAAATAAACAATTTGTTGAAGCAATGGGAAGGTGTTAAATGCTTCAATTTTTGCAATTTTTCACTTTGAGGTCCTTACTCGTATCCCAAAAGATGAAGTTGTCTCTTAAATTCTAAATATAAAGGTTTTGATGCGAAGGTTTTGAGGACAAGGATAATTTGTCTAAGTTCAAATTTTTAGAAGGGGAATACTGTGTGGAAAATAATCAGTAGGAAGTATCCAATGAATGTGATGGAAAAACAACTTTTGATACAACTATGTCAGAAATTATAGTGTAAAAGTATTTTGGCCTTCCTCTTACTATTTTAAAAATTGATGAAGTCAAAAGCTAAGAGCTGTGTGATATAATTAAAGATGGTTGACATAGGTGGCAGAATTGATCATGTGTGAAGGGAAGTTGGTTGATATTCAGGGAGAAACTTTAATAACCTCAAATTTATGGGAAACAAATAGACTTTTTGAAAACAACTTCAACAATTTTATATTTAGAGGAGAATTAGCATCAGGGAACCAATTCCCACATTTAAAGGAAAGAAAATTTTTTATCATTCCCAAATTGTTTACAACAAATTGGATATTTTATTTATTTTTAGTTATTGATTAGGATTTTATTCCTCAAAGCTTATAAATTCTTGAGAAATATTATTTTATATTTATTCATTGATTTAGAATGTAAAAGGGTTGGCTTTTGGCCTATAAATACTTGTGTTTTTTGTAAATTATGTAACTTCAAAATTTAATAAAAGGCTTCACGCTCTAGATAATGACAAATATTGTTTCATATGTAAGTGATTTATAGTGTTCATTGTCTTTTTATGAATACATCTGAGGTTGTATATATATTTGGGAAAGGTTGGTTTGAGTGTCAATCTCCCTGACATCCCATTGCAAAGTTATGTTCTTTACTGAGTAGATCAAGGTGACAGTGTTCCAATGTTGATCCCTCTACATCATTAGATTGTTTCTTTCTATAACAATTCTTATATGTATTATTGTTTCATTATAGATATTCTTCTATGTGCTTCTGCTCTTATTATATAATTGAATGTTCAGTGTGAATATATTGATTAGCTAATATCATCTTCAGATCTCCCATCCACATCCTTCAAGGTACGTTACTCTGTCATAGTTGAATGTTAGCAATTTGATTAGGTATATGCGGGTAGGGTTTTATTTAGTTCAGTAATGATTTGTGACTCATTAGCAACCACCCATCCAAAAATCCCTAGATCTGGCCATTTTTCTTTATAGATTGTTTTTCAGTGACAATGAAAAACACTAAAGTGTCATAAAATTTGAGGGAGACCCATCTGGTTGAAGAGCTAGCTTGGACCTAAAGTGGTCGAGCTAGTTTCTTGGCATAGTTTCCACTGGATAAATCTCCCTTGGGAAATAGGTACACATAGGGAACAAACGACAAGAGTTTATCTAGTTCAAAGTCGACTGCAAAGTTTCTTGGAGTTAGTAAAATATACTCAAGCCCTAGATAAGTTCAGAAGGATGGTGGATCAATGTGATAGCAGAACTAAGAAGACTACCATGCAAGCTTCACTAAGGGTTGTGGATTAAGTCACTTGTAGTAAGAGGACTAGTAGAGAAATTTGGTTCGACACATAAATCAGAGAGTACGAAATGGATAACATTATTTTGGACTTGTGTTCATATGTAAATATTATACCTAGAATCACCTATGCGATTATGGGGAAGCCCATGCTAGCTAGTTGTCTAATTTAATTCAGACTTTTCTACTAGCGTCTAATTTCTCTTAACGGAAAATTGTCAAGAGTACCAGTGGATATCAATGCAGTGTCAAGGACTGCTAATTTCAAGGTGATTGAAATTGTGGATGGTACCGATCCTTATCTATATCTATTTTGGATAAGTATTATCCATAATTTCGATTATCTAAATAAGAGGTTAATGATCTTCAAAGGTGTAGATATTTGAGTAATTACACAACTAGATTTGTGTGAATGGGATCGATACTTTGAGCAAGTGAAAGGTGTGCTTACTCACAAGGAATTGGATAATATTTATAATGTCATATATTGAAAAGATGACTATGTGAATCCTACAGTTGTTGAAATTCTATGTTGGTGCAACAATGGATCTTGCGCCTCAGACTTAAAAGAAGCCTTGGAGAATTGGCAGTATCGGCTACATGAAGTGAACACCAGGGGATGTGCACATGTTATGAGGTTGGTGCACTGGATAGGAACTGAGGTGCACAATATGGCTCACTTTGATGGTTTATCAGAAGTAGCTATTTTTTTTCAAAAGTATGAGGAGAAGATACCGGAATGTCAGAGGATTCTCGCATTGGATGTTACTTTGTGTGCTACACTAGTTAGATGGTGGGTTGTGCACAAGGAGGAAGTGGTAGAATGGAGATAGTGTAAAGAATTGTTGAAGGTCGGATTTGGGACCAACTCTGGGGTCCCTGGATAGAAATATTGAAGTATAGAATGCATGAATAATTACCTAAAGTAGTGCGTCACATCATGGACCAGGGGTATGGTACAATGAAAAGAATGGTTACATCAATTTATACACACCTTGGATATCATTCTAGCCAATTGATATATTGAATTGGAAGTGCGCAGAGGAACACATGATTGGGATGAAATGGCGCAAAATCACAAGGATACATTTAGCTTTCAAGTAGAAGAGCCAAAGTTGGATGAAGCTCTAAAAGTGTTGCGGCAGAAGATATTTCCGATGGACAAACCTGCAACGATCAGGTATGGATCACTATGTTCCACACATCAACACCGCAATGGGTACAAGATTTTTTGGATTGATACAATGTAGCAAAGAAGGGAGAGAATGATGATGATCCCTTAGACATTCAAATTCCAGAAGTTGAAGGTGAGTACGCAGTAGAAGGACCACCATTGCAGTTCAAGGGGTACAGATAGTTTATCAAGACTAATAAGGTGAATATCAAAACTGAATAACATCCCAAAATGATGACCATTGGAGATTATTGGGACAATGACACATTAGAAAATATTTTCAATTGGGTATATGCTTCTAAAGAGGAAGAAGGCACTAGCAAAGACAAGGTCAAATATGTAGGATCTAGAGGAGTGGAAATGTGTTGCTAAAAGGTGGGTATAGTTTATGGCTACACCACCTTTCAAGAAGTGAGCTATAAAAACAAGTGATAATGGAAGGGGGTGTCATTCCCTATGTACATATGTAAATTGGATGTAAATAAGTTTGAATTGGGTACAGGTAATAGTTAGGTTCGTGTTTAGAGATGTTATGAAGAAGAGGAAAAAACCAATTCAACAATCTAGCAGGGGGCAGCCAAGATAGAGTGAGGTCTGTACCTAAGGGTGGTCAATGATAGATTTTGGGCATCAATTCACTCTAACGGACCATCCATGGATCTCGTGGAAATGGAGGGTTCGCCTATGCAAGCTAATAGTGAAATAGTGGGATCCACTCCAAAAATAAGGTCATTAGAACAGAACCATATTCGAACTGCCTCAAGTTTCCTTCCCTGGCTTTAGATAATTGGCACTTCATGTTTGGCTTTTTCCTAGTTGAAGACAATCAGTGTAGTATAGTCTATGGCATACTGGAATTCGGACTTGTTGGACTCATGCAATGCTTGAGCCCCAGCCACTTTGTTTATGGTCAAGAGCAGTACTTTCAGCACAAGGTCTTTGAAATTCATGATTTCAACCTTGCCACTCTTTGATTGCATGTTCACACTTTCCCCAATAGGCCTAGCCCATAGATATTCATTGGTTCCCCTCTTCAGAACAATCCTATGATGAAATATATGTCTGAAGTTTTGAATTCCAGTTCTTGGTCATCAATCACAAAAATTTGTTGATTAATGTCCCAAAGACTGATCAAATATTGCAACAACTCAGGTTGAGCCTGAAGGTCTAGTGTGAGGAAGAATTTGAGGAGCCCATAGTTCCTCAGGGAAGTTAAAAAGTTTGGGTCTACCAATGCCTATGAATCGATTGCCTCATGCTCACATTCTTTCCAATTAACCATTTTTCGTTGTATTTTGCCTGCAAAAACGATAAAATAAAGTCAACATTCATCCTTGACTGAAGCAATTCAGATTCAAACCAAGGAAATTCGGTAAAAAAATGAATTTTTCTACTCCCAGCACCAGCCCAACTGTTTTAGAAATAGTAGCACCAACGATGCACTTGATCGTGTTAATGACCCTTGATTGGCATGATCCCTAGTGTTGATCTCGTACCAACTGAGGGATTTTTTTTTTTTTGGCTAAGATCTCCTTTAGATTTCTAAAAAATGGTTAAAAACAGGAAAAAAGCATGAAAATAAAGCTAAGGGTCTTAGCTCCTACCTGCAACTGATGATTTGTCTATCAGCATCTTGGATCTGCGAAATCTTCTCCTAAAAATCTAGGGCACAAATGGGTAAAATTTTTCTCCACCAAGGTAAAAAGGTAAAATGGTAAAAAGTAATTTATTTTTCCCCTTTTTATTCATTTTCATGATATTTTAGGGTTTTAAACACATTTTTCCTCTATTTTTACCTCATAAATTGGATAATACATTTGCCTCTTGTGTAGCGATAGGTGATAGATTACTGATGATGGTACTGGAGTCACGTTTAAGCTCTTTTCTTGACTTGTAAAAACTCAAATGAAAATATCGCAGAGTATTTTTCCCTTTTTAACTCATTAAAGAGAATAAAAAATGGGGGTCCACTTTCAAGTTCTTTTCCGACTCTTTAAACATGAAAAGATTGCCAAGCTCTTGTTGTTTTGAACTCATTAAAGGTCATGAAACATCGTTTACCCAGTATATGTTTACCCCTTTTTCATGTTTGGATAAACTATTTACGAAAAAAGGTACTCCTTGGCATGCTCTAATGGCAAGTTCTTCGCACTCGATGACAAGTTCACATCAATGGCTTTCGATTGGGTGATTTCACGGGTGTTCAACTTTAGTTCCTTTATTCATATTCCGTGGATTGTTCTATTAGTACCTTGAGAGACATTGTCATTATTGGTGGGTTCTCTTGCGCTTGTTAATAGTTCACATCATTGAATGGTAATCAAGCGACTTTCTAGCATGTTCGACTTCAACACATTTATTCACATGTTAAAATTTGTACTTTGATCAAGTTGTGTTGGAGCATAAGACTCTGGACTCACATTACAAAAGTCTAGGTTTCAAGGTGATGTGACATGATCATGTTGATGTACACGTCTCTCTCATATGGATGGTTGTGACCATACCATGAGCTTTTGTATGTGATCATTCTCATTATTGGATGGCTGTGACCATACCATGATTTTTTATTTGTGATCATTCTCATTATTGGATGGCTGAAACCATACCTTAGTTTCGCTATGATCCTCCTTACATGATTGTTGCACCCATGCCTTGGATCCATTTGCATGATCATTCTCTAGATGGCTGCGTCCATACCACGATTCATGTATCATTCATCATATTTTTCAGTGATGTATATGTATCTATACTTTCTTGCAGGTTTTTCTACAACGGTGTCCAATTCCCCTCATCTTCTTGTAAATAATTTCACACTTCACTCTAGTTCGGCCTTCATGCTTTAGGGGGCATCTATTACACAACAACATTTTGTCACTGTCCCTGTGCTCCCCATTCCTCGATCCTGGAGTACCTCTACAATGAACCCCACATGCTTTCCCATCATGAAGAGACTGCCCTTATGTCCCTCTTCATGAGCAGAACATTTCCCTTGTGCATCATTTCCCTAGAATCTTCCTTTTACCCCAGTTTACAAGACCGACGTTAGTGCACAATTCCTTCCTCATGCTGATTTGCAGAGTTTGAAACCAAGCCTAGTACCGTACGACACAAGTGGGCCCTCCATCACTCACGTCAATCCTCTTTTGGAAAGTTTTTTAAATATGGAGTCAAAGCTTCCAGGTCTAGAAGCTTCGTAACAGAAGTCTGGTGAATGGTTGGGCTGGATAGAGCCAAGGAATTTAGTTTGGACTCCTTTCCCCTATTAATATGGAACAAACCTAAGAGATAATTCCTCTCTCATGATAATAGGAACCATCTCCCCTTGATCAAATATATATATAAACTCCTCCTTTTCCAAGATGAACTAGTCTTTTCGGAGCTTGAATAACTAGCAAGATATCTATAGCTTGTAGCTTTCTAGTTTATGTTTGTGAAGGGACAAAAGTGTGTTTGGTTTGGTTTGGAAATAAAGGGAAGAAGCCTTAAACTTCCATTTTTGGAGCTATCCATGAGATGCTAGCAGAGGTGTGGGAACCTGGATATGTTAGAGACCTGCAACGTCAAGGATTTGGTTGTAATCTCTTTCTAAAGTTATATCAATACAACTAATGGTTTATTTCCTACATTGAGCGTTATGTACATTTAATGGCTTAAGACTCCTTAACATTTTAAGTAAATTGGATTTTATTGTCTGCTATAACATTTGTTGTTGTCTCTTGTGTATTTGTTTCAGGTATCTAAAGGGAGAAACGAAAGGAAGCTGGAGCAAAGAAGTGAGATCATCATCAAGAGGATTATTGTTCTAAGAGGTAGGCCCTCTTATTCAATTCTAGTATAAGGAAATTTACATTATATTGTTTGTTTGTGGCTAGACCTGCTCTCTCGGGCTAGAGGAATTGTCTTTGTCTGCATCAAGAATTTTTCTACACCACACACTCTCTTAGAAAGAAAGGGATTTTTCACTACCCCATTTTTGCACCTATGGAATTCGAATTTACCTCTTGAGAATGCATTTGTCAAAATTTCAACATCTTTCTCCTCAGTTGGAATGTATTGTAGCAACATAATTCTCCTCTACACACAATCACACAAATGATGATACCGAATATTAATGTGCTTTGACCTATCATGAAATGCCAGATTCTCAGATAGTTTAATGCAACTATGATTATCACTATCGTATCCATTTCCTAACTGAAAATACCCACAAGTATTTTCCTCGTCCATATGGCCTCGCATGCTGCTTCTCTTGCAACTGTGCATTCAACCTCTGCTGAGATGAGCACCATAGACCTCTACTTCCTGCTATACAAGGGAATAGTTGTGGACCCAACCTTGAAGATAACATCCAAAGTAATTTTCTTGTTTGATGGACTCCCTGCCCAATTTGTATCGTTGAAACCTTGGAGCTTCACTCCCTGTGTCCTCCTATACCACATTCCATACTTGGTAGTGCCTCTTAGGTACCATAACAAATGATGTGTTTCCTTCAATACAACTTGGTAGGCCTCACCATATCTTGACTCAGTTGGTTTACTACATAACACATGTTGGGTCTTGTGCTCACAAGATACATTAAAGACCACACAAGCTACCTGTAAATGCAAGCATCAACCTCTTCACCTGAAGTGACATTATCCTTCCTTCGATTTGTAGCTAGAGGTGTGTCCATGGGCTTACGATTGCCCATGTGAAATTTATGAAGTATTTCAAGGGCATACTTTCCATGAGATACTATAAATTTCCCTTCATATTCCCATACTTCTAGCACAAGGAAGTAATGCATAAGGCCTATGTCTTTCATCTCAAATTCTCTTTCAATATCCTCTTTGCAAGAGCAGATCAACTAATCATCACTTGTAAATATTAAGTCATCACTATATAAAACAAGAATAAGCAACTTACCATCTACCACAATGTGATATAGGTTCAAATATGCTTCACTTTTGGTGAATCCTAATCCATTGAGATAACTATTGATTTGAATGCACCATGATCAAGGTGCATGTTTGAGACCATACAATTCTCTCTTGAGTATGCACAAATGTGACTCTCGATCATATGTCTCAAATCCTTCTAGCTTCTCTATGTAAATTTCCTCCCCAACAACATCGTTGAGAAAGACAGTCTTCACATCCATCTGGTGGAATTTTCCACCCCATCTATGCATCCAATGCTAGAATGGATTTTATTGAGGAATATATTGCAACTGGTGCAAAATTTTCCTCATAGTCCAATCCCTCTATCTAAGAGAATCCTTTGGCCACAAATATGGCCTTGTACTTGTCGATGCTTCCGTCCACTGCATGCTTCAGTTTGTAGGTCAATTTGGAACCAACCACTGATTTCACCTATGGTCTTGACACTACCTACCTTACATTGTTCTTCATGATGGATTCATATTATTCCACCATGCCATAAAACCAAACATGTTTAGAAACCACTTCCTCAAATGAGGAAGGCTCTGTCTTAATGATCTCTGTCATGAGATCCATGTAACCAGTGTACCTGTCCATTGACCTTGTTTTCCTAGACTGTGATGTGGGGGATCCCACATTCTCCCTAGAAACCTTCAACAATCTATAAGCTTCTCCAGTTCTATTCTCCCCTCTATGGAATATTTTGGTTGAGTGGGTGCCTCCACACAGCCTCCTGTCTGCTCCTCTACATGTGGCTACTCCACAACCTCCTGAAGCTCATCCTAAGGCTCCTCCTTTGGAGCTAGAAGCTCTTTCTCCAATGGTATACTTAAATTTCGTTGTAGAGAGAATATCATAGCCTTGTCCTCATTGAACTTGACATCTCTCATCACAACTGTCATCCTCAGTGTAGGTAAATACACTTAGTAAATGTGTGGAGTTTTGGTGTATCCTAAGAAAACTGCCAACTCTCTTGTAGGATCAAGTTTCTTCCTTGAATCCTTGGATACATGAAAATAAATTGAAGCTCCCAAAATTCTGGAAGGGATATATCAAGCTTTCTCCTAGAGAAACATTCCTCCAGTATGATAATACCAAGTATCTTATGAGGGCTTTGGTTATGCAAGTAGACTACTGTGGTGCATGATTCTACCCCTAGATGCAATGGAATCCCTTGATCATGCAACATGACCCTTGTTGCTCCCACTATGATTTTGTTATTCCTTTCAACAACCCCATTTTGTTGTGGGTTATGGGGTGTTGCCAGTTCTCTTACAATACCTTATTTCGCACATAAATATTTGAAGACATGCAAAAAAGATTCACCTCCATTTTCACTCCTAATATTGTTCACCTTCTTCCTAGTACCCTTATCAACCAATGCCTTGAATTCAACAAATTTAGAGAAAACTTCATCCTTCTTTCACATTCAGAAAAAATCATTAATAAAATAACATAATACTCATGTTTTTCTTTGGAGGTTGTAGAAAAGGGTCCACAAACATCAGAGTGGATTTGCCCCAAGATTACATCTGCTTTTATCTCTCAATTATGGAAATTGGATTTGACATATTTACCCAATGTGCAATCCTTGCAAACATCATGTTAGTCAAGGGATCCTTTAGGGAGACAAGTGGTAATTTGTTGCATGAAATTTAAGGTACCAAGGTGTAGATGACCCAATTTCCTATGCCAAATTTCTCCAACATTGCAACTCGAAACATTTTCACCCTTGCTGCTTAATGTAGTGTAATATCCCACCTAAAGTTTGCATATGTTCTTCACTTGAACCCCGATTTGTCTATGTGTCTCAGAAATAATTTCCCTTTACTGAAAATAAAATCACAACCATGATTCTCTAATATTGTTATAGAGATCAGGTTCTTCTTCAACCCAGGTAAAAACATAACATCTTTTAGGTGAAGAGGAGAGGCTTTCTCCCTCTCAAACATGACAATACCAATTCCTATAGCATTGTACCTCCCATCATTCCCCATTTCGCTATGCACATGGAGATCCATCTCCTCTAGGCTACTAAAAAACTACTTGCACCTTGTCATATGGAATGAGGCACTGGAATCAAGGTACCACACACTCCCCATAATCGTGTTGGTCATGCATGCTATTAGGGTGAAGTCTAATTTGAATTGTGAAGCTAATGCTTCACTTGATGCTCCTACTAGAGGCTTCTTGGTATACTTCTTGTGTGTACATTTTTTTGCATAGTGCTCGAATGCATAGAAGTGAAAGCACTTGATATTTCTCAAGCATTTCTTCTTTCCATTATTTTGGCTAGATTGAGGTTTACTCTAGGTCTTCTTCCCCTTTCCAACAAAGGCAAAATTATCTTCATCCTCTGCTTTGGATGAAGTTCCATCTCTGTTATTTGTCTTGGGCTCTTCTTGAACAAATTTGGACAACGACCTTTCCAAACTCGATAATTTTCCCCTTCCATTCATAGAGTCCTGGTAGCTATGTTGGGATATTGGAAGGCCTAAAAGAGCTAGTCTCACCAAGTCATCTTCTACAACATTCACCCCAACCCCTCCAAGGTCATCCCGAACTTGTGTAAATATGGAGATATAATATGGAATGGAACCATTCTTATGCATTCTAATGTTTCGAAGTTTGTCCTTCAGGGCCAATTTCCTATGGCCACCAGAGTTTTCGAATAGCTCAATCAGTGTCTTCCACACAGTAAATGGTGTCTCTTTTCCATGGATATTTGAGACCACATGGTCCCTCACACCTTCTAGAAGAATTCTCCTTGTCTTTGAAACATCCAAATATGGAGGTTGTGCAATTTCAGTTTTGACATATTCTAAAAAACCATTATCAATGATCATTTATTCCATTCGATCCTTCCAGGCTATGAAATTCAGACTACCCTCCAAGGCATACTCCAATAGCATTCCATTGAAAGAGATTATCCTGATCCTAAGGAAAAACTACTAAACAGAAGCTGCAAATTCGAAATTCTTGAGAGACAAGTTTGAAATATTGGTTATAATATGATTTCTGAGGCTCTAATACCCTGTATCAATTTGAAATAAATTACAAATGCTCAGAATTTCAAATTGAAAAATAAGAGACACAATTCTACTCTTTTGATATGAAGAATGAAATTCAAAATTTAGAACAAAATGCATAGACATGCAGTAAGAAAAACCATAAATACATAATTATTTCTAGGGGAACCCAACTTGGAAAAACATCTCAAGCCTCTTTGCATTAATTAGTTGATTAGAGAAACTATTACAATTGCTAGCTCCAGCTCTGAGCTCAACTGGCAAAAGAATAATTTTTCTCTCTTCTCAATTACAAACTATGATCAAAACTTACCCAAATATTTCTCATCAAGCCTCATATTTCCTTGCGCAATTCTTGAGGAAATTAACCCTTATTATTTAGGAATTTCCTCCAAATTTATTGCACAGTTCCCAAATATTGATCTTCTTACTTATGCAACACATGTACAATCAAAACTAGTCTACAACAAATGTTACATTGCCTTGTCATCTCTACTTCGGCTCAGTAACTCGAATTCTCTGCATGAATTAGCTATTTTGGGTTGATTGATCAGTTAAATGATATATTTTGAGTTATACGGCTATCGCACTGCACAACTAACCTTCAATTGACTCTATCAATCATTAGAGGGCAGCTAGCTGAAGACAACTGAAAAATAACTGAAATAGATTACTAAAATTTAGCAATCAAACATGCATAACTGAACTCCAAGCCCTCTAACTCGAATTCACTAAGCTAACTAAGTGAAAATATCCATGTCACACTAGTTAACTGCCTCCAAGTTGTCCTACTAATGTGGAAATTTGATTTTAGTCAATTTGACTAAGGCTAATGTCAAATTGAACCTTTCTTGCTACATTTTTTCAACAAAAATAGAGTACCATGTTGTCGCAGGAAAGATTGTATCATGTAGTAGCACATGAACAATGTTTTTTCTACCTAAAAAACTTATCAAAATAGATCTAAATTTTTGAAATCAAACACCCTGGTAATGCACATTTTGAAGAAGAGGCAAGTGGAGGCCATCCTCCACTTTTAAGACACTTCCATATTATTAGGGAAGGAGAGCTCACAAGATTTCCAAAGAAGATGGAAAGCATTTTCCATTAGCATGAAAATCAGAGAATACCACTCTCCCAACCAATTATAGGAAACACTATCTAAGACTCCTTTGTACAAAAGGATTATCTAGAGACTTGGATTCTAATGGTTTGGGCCTAGGTTCAATCCACCCTTTTGTTGGGATGTAGAATTGACATCTTTTTGCACCTATTTTTCCTACCTTTTATTTCTATTTTGACTCTCAAATCCATGCCTTGTCACTCTAATAGCCATCATTAACTAAATTGTGTTTCCTTTTTGTATTTCATACTTATTATCTAGTTTTTCTTGTAATTAGACATAAAAGCTAACTAACTTAGGCTATTTTATTAATGAATTGATGAAGGGATGCTTCAGATTGTGTGGCTTGTTGAGATGTTGTTATAAGATTACATTCCCTAGTTTTTCCTCACTAAGGATGGAATAAAGACTCTGTTGATGTTGTTGATACACATTGATTTTATTTTTGATACGATATTTTCATATGCATAGTAATGAAGATTGATTTGGACAAGAACCTAGTCAGACCCAGCTTGACCATTGAAAGGAAACATTTATGGACAATGCGGTTGAATCAATTGAAATAGATAGAATTCCTAAGTGATACACCATTGTAGTTTAGAAAAGTTTTTACAACTCTATTTCAACTAGAATAATTTGCTGAAAGACAATTATTCTATATTCTTGATTTAGATCACATGAGAATTGAGAAATTCTCATGATGATCATGCCTTTTGAAAATAGGAATGTATTTTGAAATTATAAAAGATTGTACTCTCATCTCGCAAGGCATTATAGAGATTAGAGTAGGGAGTACCAACACTATAATCATGTACTGTAACTTTTCATTAGTGAAAATTTCTACGATTTGCGGCTTCATACCTTTCTTCTAATTAGCTTGCATGTTGTATAATGCACTAGCCCTAGCTAAGGAGGAAGGACCTTCCTTCTTATCAGGGATCACTAGTTAAAGAGGTATTGACTTTGATTATTGCTCTAGTTCTTTGGTTTGTTTATTTCATTGAATGGGTGTTTCAACAATTGCTTGAATGATTGAATGGTTTCTAGGAGTGTTGTTTATTTTGAATAAGAGTGATCATGCGTCAGAGTATGATTTATTCTATAAAATGTGTCTTTCCTCTTTGAAAGATTGAAAAAGGTTTGGAGTGTGACAACAAGTGTGTTTGAGTGCTGAGAGTGAAATTACAATGATTAGTTTCGAGATTTCATAAAGAATTGTTACCATTTGTTCTTCTAAATACTTTGCATGATAGACTTGAAACAAAACTCCTAACTAGATTGAAAATTTATGTGTGAGTTGGATTGGATTTTTTTAATTAAAAGTACAATTGTGCCATTTCTAGATAGCCTATTAGAGGTGCATATGTCTAGCTAGTTTATTTATCTGCATTGATTGAAAGTGTGATAGGTGTGTTTCTGACTATGATATTTTTGGGTGGTAAAACAAGAGGTAAGAACTTGTGCATCACTTCGACATATTGAAGTGGGCTTGACCTCTTGAGGAGTTATGACACATAGGATTATATTACAGGAATAGTGAATAAGAAAAGCATGCTTCCCCCACGGAATGTAACCATGCAGGTAAATGAGAATGAGGAAGAAAGAAGAAGAACCAAGTTTTGGGAAGAGTAACATATATACAAGAGATCATCTCAAAATTTGAAGCATAATCATCTACTTGAGGAGTGACACCTAAGAATAAAGGATTAGAAAAATATGCTCAACAAAGTCAAGTATCCCTTGAGTCATCTATGTTGGGTGCATAATAAGGACGTGCAATTTCATGAACCTTAAATCTCAGATACAATCCATAAAGTTTCTAGTCCATCTATATCAGCATGGGACACATATAAAGGCTTGATACAAGGACAAGGGGATACAAATGGACGTGATTTGGAATCAAGCCTTAAAGAATTATCACTTGATCAATATATCTTGGAGTTAGGTAGTGTAGTGAAACAACCTGCTTAGCATTCTATTGAAAAAGGTGTTGTGAAATCATTAGGAATACCTGGAAAAACTAACTAGTTTTGGAAACCTGAAAAACTTGAAGAGTGTGAGAAATCCCCATCACCAAAAAGAGATCAATCTCCTCCATTAGGGGACCCATTTGTAATAGTTGTACAAAATCATCAATCTTTTAGGTAGAACCAAATGGTAGGTAGTTGTGTTACCACCTTCGAGTTACCCATTGGAAATATCTATGTACATGCCCTAATGAAGAAAATCCCTGTATATGCACTCTTACATTTAAAGGCACAATTATAAAAGACCTAGATACATTTTTTTTTTAATTTGATGCTCTCTATAGGTGATATGATTACAACACCAATGAAAAAAAACAAAATTTGTTCGTAGCTATATGAAAAGGAGCTACTCTAAGATGTTTATGGGACTCGGTGGGGCATCTATTACCTCTTTGGATGGGATGAATAATAATTTTTTAGAAAAGTATCAGGAATATTATCATTCTAGAGATCAAGAAGAAGAGTTGTTTAAGATCACTCAAACACCAAATGAAAACCTTGAAGAGTATCTTGAGTGCCTGAAGTATAATCTGCAAAGATCTCATCATAGAAATTTGGATAAGGAAATAGTTAATAGGATTATGACCAGAGTAATGTAGGATGACTTCCTTAACATGCTAAATCTTCTAGGGAAAGGAGATATATCCAAGGAATGTTATGATGAAACTATTCAACTTTATAAAAGGAATTATATAGGATCAATAACAAACAAGATCATGACACATGATGCTTTAACCAAGATTTTAAATTCAGCCAATAGTGGAGCAACATGGGGCAGAGATTGGAAACTTGCAGGAGAATTTCAAAACTGATATTATGATATCGATGTCCTCTCAACTTGATGTGTTGCAAGTAAGGGAGAAACAAATTGAAGTAGAATAAGCTTTGTCTATATTTTAATCTCAACGTAGGAATAAACATCCTTTGAGGATATGGCCACTTAATAGCTACAATATATGTCAGTAGGATCATTCTACAGAACAATGTGCCTCATTACCTAGACTAAAATCAATACATAGGGAGATAAGGGAGGATACTCAAGCAACATATTTCATTGGAACTAAGAAGCCCTGTTTGTCTAGGCCATTAGGTATAGCGCAAGAACCCTTCTCTTCTTTTAATTCTTGTTTTGGTATGTATAGTCTTCAACAAATTCCCCAACAAATGCAATACATAGTAGCTCCATGGTAGCCTCCCAATCCCCCTTTCATCTAATGTCCTACACCCTAGCCTTAGCGGCCTTCTCCTTCATGGCCTCAAGCATAGCAAGGGATTTTTCTTCCTATCCAAATTCTTGTTAATATCCCAACGCAACAACAATAGTTACAACTACCCTCCAATGTACCTATGACTGGTCTTCCATTACATACCCAAATTCTTATACAACCTAACCCTAACACAAACAATAAGTCAGTGCAACAAGTAGAAACACAATTTCTTCTTACCTATTGTATCTCACCTATGGAATGTAATGAAATACAATTATGACATGGAAGGATAATAAATCCCACCATTTCTCTTACTATGATATAAAATGAGGAATGAAATTCATCAAGAGAAAAATAATTAATTCAAGGATGTTTAGAAAAACATTAGTCTATAATATTTGATGTTACCATTAGTGTTGAAACAATTGGAAATACCCATGAAACTGTAATAGTTGGTGCTATTTTTAACACGATTGTAATAGCCATTAATACTTTCATTGTCACTGTAACAACTAATGTTACCTCAACTCTGATACTTGTAACACCTACTAGTAATGAGAATTTTTTCCACCCCCTTATCTTAAAATATTAACTAAAGGTAAAAAACACTCCCCAGTCTGAATCTGACTTCTTAAAAGAGATAAAAATCTTGCATGTTTAGATTCCTTTACTTCAAGCAATCCGAGATTTTCTAATTTATGCTAAAATAGTTAAAAAATCATGTGTCAAAAATCTAGGTAGGAAACATCGGGATCCCCTATTGTACATATAATTGGAAGGTTATCAGAATTGATGTTAAGGGATAATACACCTACAAACTATGAAGATCCTCGAAACCCAATGGTTGTTCATATTGGAGGAAAAAATCTTCTAAATACCTTGATTGACTTAGGAGAAACAATTAACATAATAACCAGGGAAACAATTGAATTACTTGGGCTTACCAACTTGAGACTAACTCCCATTGTTTAGAATTACCAGATAGGTCTAAGATCCGACCGGAAGGAATATTGGTGGATATTATTTTAGTATATTTTTGTTAATACCCAATATATTTCATAGTGTTATAGCATAAGACATGCCTAGGGGGACATCATTTGATATTAGGTAGGCCATGGCTGCCCACTGCATATGTTTTTATTGGATATAGATATGGGTGAATGACCATCTCTGATGGTAACACTACTAATGATCTTGTTCTTTACCCTACAACTAAATTGAGTTTGGAACATGATAATCCTTTATGGTCGAAGTTTGAACTAGAAGAAGGTAATAAACATCCATTTCTCACTATTGGAAAAGCCTTACATTTTAAAAATGAGACCGAGGATGATATTATTAACAACTTTATTAATGAAACTTCTATTATTACATCATCATCATATTAGTTGTTGAGTTCTATGATAGACAAATCCAATGAGGAAGAGACTCTTGGTGATCTGGTTATATAATAAATACATACGGCCCCTAGTCTTAAGGGTGTTCCAGTGGAAATAAAGCCTAAAAAGTCCTTAAATATTAACCCTAATTTATCCCTTGTACAAAAAGAGAGATTAGTGTGATTACTGAGAAAGAATAAGGAAGTATTTATGTGGTATTATAAAGACATGAAGGATATCCATCCTACTATTTTCACTCATCATATCTACTTAAAGGAAGGGTCTTGGCCTGTGTGGAAACCTCAATAATGAATGGATCCAAAATTTAAAAGTCGTGTCAAGGAGGAACTTCGAAAGCTCTTAGATACACATTTCATCTATCCAATTTCTTACGTCAATTTCTTACAATCAATTTCAACATCATGAAAAATAGATAGGAAAATTGTGTGCATCGTCATGAGAAAAGTAAGACCCATTAGAGGGACCCATGAGAGGTCCCTAAAATTCCACAACTCACTGAAAATGGTTTAGTTGGTGGTCCCTAAAATTCCACAACTCACTGAAAATTGTTTGGTTGGTGGTGTTAAATCACTTGTAAGACTCTTATATCAAAAGTCTCCCATAAGTCACCTTCCTTTATAATTACGTATGAAAATTTTAGAAAACAAAATGAAATGCATCCACCCACATCAAAATCAAGTCACATTCAATTTTTCAATTTATCCCAATGGACATGTCATTTTAATCTCATCTCATTTATTGATAGTATTGATATATCAATATGTTGTAGCAGCTGCAACACCCTCCAAAATTTTGGCCTACATCCAATTTCATAGCATTCCTTGGATTTTTCCTTGATTTTTTCAAGCACTTGGGCTCATCCTGTGAGCCCATACTGAGTCTTTGCACCCTCCTTGGTTAACTGTTCATCGAACATCTCTTTCCATGTTGGTCACAATGTCATGCTTGCAGTCATGTTCTGGTCATGCAAAAGGCCCTCTTTCGTGTTTATAAGTTGTGTCTCCTATGTAAACATTTTTTGCACTCACACATGAATTTGTATGCACTGTCGCACAAGCTTCGTCATGGCCATTCAACGATCTATCACAAGTGTCAAGCTTGTTGCTTACATCGTCGATCAGTCACACTGAGTGTATGTTGTCTTGATGGTTCGAGGTGTCCTTTCGTCAAGTCATGTTAAGTGTGTGTTCATGAGTTCATGCATGTACAAAGTCACTTGTCCACACACTTGGTCATTTTGTTGAAACTCTATCGACTGGACCAACCTCCAATAGTCAGACATCCACTGAGATGCATTACATAATTTCAGCTCTCAGTGATTATGTATTGCTGCCCATAATTGTGTGGAGCTTGAGGCTGCCTCCCAGGTAGTCTACACTGTGCAACTGTGGAATTCACTCGACCGAATGTCACCCAAAACAATGCTGAAGTTTCCCGACATTCCATTTGAATCTACGCTGCCCACAAGAACACCAACTGAGCCTCTAGCTAGTCAACTGGAGAGTTTGACCGGGCAGTGACCCTAGGCCTCACTCCTCTAAAAAATTGCAGAAAAGCTATCAAGCATGCCCTCTCCACTGACTGAAGAAACTGCACAGACATGTCAGACATACACCCTATTTCCATCATTGTCTCCCTCAAACAATTGCACAGTTTTTCCATCCATTCAGCCGACTTGCTGCTCACCTTGAAAACTACACAGGTTTCATGAGTAGTCCCCCAGTTTCCCAACATCCCGCTTAGCTCAGAAACTACGCAAGGATGTCTAATAGGCTAGCCTCCCAAAAATTGTGCTGTTTTTGCAAGAAACACCCCTACAGCCCACTGCCAACTCCCTAGAAAAATTGCGCAGTTTTTGCCAGCAGCCCTCCTGCAACCCGCTGCCAGCTCCCCTAAGAAATTTCGTAGTTTTTGTTGCCAGTCTCCTTCTGCTGCATGCACTGTCTCCCTAAACAAATTGTGTAAATCTTCCCTCCAGTTGAACCAAATCCCTCGAACAGTCACTGTTGATCCAGTTTATCTATCTCAGTCTCCGAGTGACCTCTGCGCAATTTTCACTAGTAGTGCCTGGAGCCCACATCCTGACTTGAAATATGCCTTGTGCAATTTCAAAGCCTTGTCCTCTCTCCCAGTCACCTACATCTGAAAGCAAATGACAATGCATCATGGTAAACTAGGAGATTTATGGATTTGGTGTCATCTCGTCATTAGTGATTGCAGATGCAGGTACATGGATAAGACATGATGTGACGATGAACAGGAGGAGAAAGGAGAGCATGCGAGGATATTTGTTCATGAACAAACGAACAAGGAATGCATGCAAGGAGATTGTTTTATGAACAAATGAATAAGGAATGCATGCGAGGAAATTTGTTCACGAACGAACCAACACATGAAGCATGCCAAAGTAGAAGCGAAGGAGCGACGTGTACATGCAACATCAAGCGAAGACCAAGACCATCGAAGACTCTGCACACCTTTCCATGTAGAGGTGAAGCTATGATACACCAAGAGGACATCCATCACTCAGTCGCACTGCAACTCGACATGCACACCAACAGTAGCATGAACACATCATCTCTATTGTGTTGAGTCATGTCACGAGTCATCTCAGCCACATCACTACTGTGGGCCACAATTTTGTAATCAATGTAATGTACCATGGAAGTCCAAGAGACCCACATGTAAATCTGAAGAGTCATGTATAGTTGAAATTCATGATAGCAAATAGTCATGAGGGAAGTCGAACATTCACAAGGGCCAGTTTTACCCTTGGCTATAAATACCCCTCATTTGTACATGCAAAGGACTTTTCACCTTAGCTCCTCCCACATAGCCTTGAGAGTTTATAATCTTTTCTTTGAGGAGCGAGCAGTGGCTCCAACGCCTTGCTATCGGGGTTAGTGATGTAATGGTGTATGGATGTGTCTTGGAACTTTTACTTAATTCAGAAGGTTGTTAATAGGCCAGCACGTTTTCGCACATGTATTGTATTCGTTTGTAAGACTATTCTTTGGATGCTTGTAATGCATGTTGCTTTAACCTGTATTAAGACAGTTGAACTATTTCAATTGTTTTAGTGCAGATGTTGTTAGAAATGTGTTGTATCAGTTGTTAACGTTTTCTCACCCATGTGGGCTATCCCGTTGGACACTCGACATATTCATTTTTGTAAACTTGTTATAACGCCTGTCACACTCATGTGGACTATTCTACTAGGTGTTGTATGTGCTATCTGTTCACCTTGTGTTTGTGACTGTTGCATCCATGTGGACTACTCCATCAGAAGTTGTGCATGTCCTGTTGTGTTGTGTCTCTAGCAGAGTTGGGACTATTCCCTTTCAACCCGAGACTCACTTCCACCCTCTCCCTCTGCAGTGAAAGAACTTTGACACAAGCGACACTAAACACTCACCAGGCACGTGAACCTCATAGTTTGAAGACAAATCAAACCACTGTCATGTGCTAACAAGCAAGAGTTAAGGCATATCTTTAAGATAATGGCAACAGGGCCATCGTACCGGATGAGACTTCTACACCAAACTTTGTGAGGTCTAGTTGAGACTTCATACCAGGGAGATCCCCTAAATGTTGGCAGGTCTAGCATCGTCAACACAATCTAAATTGTTTAAAATGTTTTTAAATAAATTTATTTATTTTAATAAAAATTAGTAATTTTTTTTATAAATTACATTATCATATTTATTGTAATTTTAATTAAATATGATGATTTATAAAAACTTTATAATAATTCCAAATATTATAATTATATTAGATGTCCATCATAAATTGATAATAATATTTTCAACTTGTATGAATGATTTTTCCTCAAACATTTTGCAAATGAAAAAAATTATATCTAACTAGGTTTCTACTAGAAAAATTGTAAAAGAAATCCTAAAGCAATACAAAATAATAATAGTAAAACATGTTAATTTAAAACGTTAAGAGACATTATATAAATAGAGAGTAAAAGAAGATTTTAAACCATTTGAATTTTGGTTTTAATTTTTTAAGATAATTAAATCAAACAATCAAAGAAAATAATATGATTATCTTTATGAAATGTGATATAAAATTCTATTTTAATTTAAATCTACTAAATATTTAAAATGATCAAATATCTTTTCATTCTAAAAGAGGTTTTGCATCTTAAAGAATTTGACCTTTCTTGAAATTTGTATCTCAAAAGATTTTCCCTTCTTAACACTTGGTAGATCTAAAATTAAAATAAACCTAAGTCTATTTTATAATTATATATATATATATATAATATATATATAATATATATATATATTAATTCAACTCGTCAAAATGTTTTATGGATTAATTATTAAATTTTAAATTTTTTATTAATTTAAATTTAAATTTCTATTTTATTTTGATGAAAAATGTTATACGACATTACATATCTCTACATATTGGCTAGAGAGAGCTTCTCCATCAGGGTAGGAATTTGGATTTCTCTTTACCCTTCATAAAAAAAAAATTGACGTTTTGGGTCCTTATGCTTCCCATCAAGAAACGTTATATTAAAAATTTTGCCCTTCAAGAATGATGTTCTCATAATAAATTAACCCTTCACTAATAAAGTTTTGATTAAAAAATTACCATTCAATAAATAATTATGTTGAAAATTTTTCCTCGTCTGCAAAAGGATTACACATATCCCCTTCGTCCTTCGCACTTCCCTCTGGATATATATCATTTTTTTTTCTTTTCTCTATATTGTTGTATATTTGAATTTCTTATTTACATTACAGTTTTATATTTTGCTATATACAATTGGCAAAGAACTCATGCAGGTTTCTTAACCAGGGGCTTTCAAGATTACTACACATGTTAGACTCAGTTGGGCAGTACAACATATAAAGAGGAAAAGGTATTGCAGTGCATACTGTGTTGTCTGTCTCTCCCTGAATCGTCCTGCAGCAATCGCGAGTTCATTGGTGTGCTTCTGTCCTTAGCCGCCGCGCAGGGCGTTTAACTACGAGTGGTAAGATATTTCAACGTACTGGAAAATTCCAGAGACAGAAACGTTCCAAAAGAAACAGGACATCATCAAATTTTAGTCTTCACATTTCATATCAAAATATTAAAAAATTATGCGGTGTATCCTTTAGGAAGTTGATATATTGCACAATATGCTAGACTGCTCTGGTACTTAGCTATAATTAGCTCTTTTTTGGCTACGAAAAATGGGCAGCGTCGAAAAGTCTGAATGAACGGGTAATCTTCATATTGAGGTGCAAGTGTGACTCCGCTCAAAGAAAGTCGGTGTAGAAAAGAGGGTGGCATAGGTAATGGAGAGTACTGTAAAAGAAAGAAATTCAGATCTGTGCGGAATGAGGATTTTCTTTTGTGCGCTAGAGGCCCACCACGTTATCCCGAAGCTGATCAAGTCTGCCTGCAGTAGTCGCTCATCAGCCAGAGTTATGATCAGTTCTGATACAAACACAGAACAAGCATATGGTGTGCCACCTAATAAAGGACAGCGTGGATCTTTGCAATTAGGTCTATATTTTCGAAGCAATTGTTCGAAAATTTCGTCCCAGGTCCATATTTCGAAGTAATTGTTCGAAAATTTCCTCCCTCCCTCGAGTGTATTTTTCTTTTTCAACATCTGTAAAAGAATACATTTTATAATTTTAAAGATGCATTATGTACTCTCGTTAGTTTTTTTTGCACCACGTACAAATAAATTTGTCCTCGTCTGCAAAAGGATTGCACATATCCCCTTCGTCCTTTGCACTTCCCTTGTCTCTTATGCGAACGTCTGCAAAAGGATTGCGCATATCCCCTTCGTCCTTTGCACTTCCCTTGTCTCTTATGCGAAGAGCTCTTCAAGCGAAAGTCGATGAGTGAAATGAGCTCTTCCTTCACTCATATATATATGTTTCCTTTTTCATGTTAAGGGGTTGCTTATTCATGGCCGACCTCCTTTTATTACATTAAAACCCATGTATATCATACATGCCCCACATAATTCATGTCGGCTTTAGAATTTAGAATTTAGCATATTTTCAATTAAAAAAACTTGCCCAAAAAATACCGTGCTGTATGAAAAATAAAGGGGCGTAAGTTGTAACTATACCAACGCTGATTAGAATTTAGCATATTTTCAATTAAAAAAACTTGCCCAAAAAATACCCTGTTATATGAAAAAACTTGCCGCTTAAGAACGTTTGGTGCGTAAAAACGTTTTGGAAAAAGTTCCAAACGTCAAAAATCCATCTTTAACTTTTCCAGGCACGTCACTCAAAACGGGGAATGACAAATTCCAGCCATCAAATACGTGCAAAAAGCCTTATGACGGGCAAAATGCCCGTCAAATTCCATCCCTGTGAATCTCCATGAATTACTTTTAATCTTTTATTATTCTTTAATTGAATCCACATGTGAATATCCTCAAACATTTACACCACTACAACATATCCCCCATACTTTTTTCATTTAAATTTAATCCATTTACTTTTTTCATAGACTTTTTGTTGAATCCATTTATGTGTTCAAAATTGTATTTGAAACAACAAAAAATCACAATTTTGTTTGAAATTATTTCTCTCGTTTACGATGAAAAAGACTATTTCCTCTATAAGTAAAATTACACCTTTAAAAAATGTTATTAAATAAAATTAAAATAAAGTATTTTTAAAATATTTTGATTTTAAAATGAGTTATGGTTTTTGGGCAAGTGGTATTGATAAGCCATAGTATTGGCCCGTGGTATTGTAACAAAGCCTATTTAGAATTTAATAATATCCATGGTAAACTAGGAGTCAATATCCATGGTTAAGAATCTTGTTATATTGTAAGTTTATTATAAATATTAAGCTTGGGCGTGTATATTTCCACAACTTATTTTAATTTCAATTTTTTTATTAAAATAAGATAAATTATTTTTGATCTTGAAAATAAGTTATGATTTATAATATTTGGCATTGATAAATCATGATATTGGCTCATAATATTATATCGAAACCTATTATAAATTAATAATATCCACGATAAAATGAAATGAGTATTATTTTACTACAATAACAACTATTAAATTTTTATATGCTTTTACAAAATTATTATTTTAATTTATATTTATCAAATAAAATTTAATATATTTTAATGTTATATATATGTTTTAAACATTAAATAAAGTAATTTTATTATTCTTGTTGCAGGGAATAAGCATTAGTTTCCTGCGTTGACCATCCATTATCTCCGTTTAATTTAAAAATCAAATTATTATGAATAATGTTAATTTTATAAAATTAAATTAATTTATTTTTTGAATTTTTTGAATTATTTTTTTTTAAATTTAATGGTTTTATAAGACTTCACTTTTGATTTGATTTATTTGTGGTATTCCCTGAGCGTATTTTACGGTTCATGTGCCTAAAGATTTCCAATATTAATCTTATTAGACAAAAATAAATGTTAAAGTTTGTATTATAGGATGTTGGTTTCTTAAATATATTATTATTATAAAAATTTAACTCTTACTCGTAGTGTAAAAACTATATTAAATTTAAATTAAATTAAATCGTTTTATTTTATTTGTAACATCTCTACTTATTACTCTTCATTATAAATATATAACATTTTTATTATTATTATTATTAACTATATATTACATTTTTGTATAATACGTAAATGAATTTGATGAACATATAACAAAAACACCATTAAGCAAGCACTACTGTAAACCATATTAGTTGTCATATCGAAACCTTAATCGATTACAATGTATACCTTACATACAATGAGTTATTGGTTATTATGAAAGGCGGGATTTCATTGGCATGAGGCCTTTGACTTACAAAGTTTGTGATCATGTTTATAATTTAAACCTTGGTACTATGTGTGCCTTGCATTTATACTCCGCAGGAAATTGCCTTGGAACTCGCCCAAGAAGCACAAACGCATTCACTTCTTGAGCATGACTGTATACGGGTGGCTACATGGAAGCACACCATTTGTCTTAGTCTTACCTTGGTCTCGGGATCTGATGCCTCCATCGACGTCTCTCATCCGCCCACTAGATCAAATGTTTCTCGAGCTATCGTCCTTTCATTTCTCGCCAATGAGGTCTTTCCTCTAGTCATTGTTGCCTTTTGAATTTTCTGGGAGCTGGTGGTTTAGCTCTGCCCTTTGATGGCAGTCTTCATCTGTTGTCCGACTTCCCTAGACTCTTTCTTCCACTATCCGACTTCCAAGGATGCTCTGATGGATTTGAAACCCCCCCATTGTTCTAGAATTCATTCTGAGGAGCTCGGGCCTGAGTTATTTTCTACTGAGGTATGGTTTATTAATCTCCTTCCACTTAACTGTTACTCTATTCAGATGTCAAAACAAGTGTTTATTCCTTTCTCTGTATTATTTTTATTTTGCATGCTCTAACATTGTTCTTGTTGTGATGGAAGGTCGGCCCCCTGGACTGGAAGCTTCGCCCTGACATTAAGGCAAACCCTCCTCCTGGTTTCGTCATCCTTAACGAGTTCCTGGTAATCCGAATATTTCTATTTCTATTTGGAATGAGGTTTTTGTTTGTAGGAACGGACCTTCCAGTTATTGAGGTTGTTAAGGAGATATTTTAAGTGTTTCTCTAAGACCATGGGAGTCATATCTCCTCTGATAACTTGTTTGTTTGGTTCGAGAAGTTAATATGATGGATTTTGGTATTGCGAGGTGATCTACAACTTCGACTGAGTGTGGAGTTTTCTATTTGCAATGTAATGGAAAGCTTAATACTGTGCTTTAAATTTGATAAGGGGTTTTGTATTATATTACCACTCTATTTTTTGACTTCTGTTCTGAGTTTTTAATTGAACACGAAATTCTTTCTTTCAAAAGGCCGACGGCTGTCCTTCCTCGATTCTTTCAAGGGTTTACTCCATACTCTATTTGGAAATATTGTGGCTCGAATTGTATAAGGTTTTTACATAGTTTTAGCTCCTTGAATGGTAAATTCTCAGTGTTTTATCTTATGAAATATATTGCTTAAATGCCCTATGTTGAGGCTTGTATTACTATCTTAAGGATGCATGTATTACAGTTAAAAAAAATCGCGGAGGTTTCTGCCTCTGCTTTACATAATCAAGTTTGTTTGCTTATTAAGTTTTCTTGTTCTTATGTCATATCTATTCAGAATAGTTATATCACTGTTGTATTCACAGAGTTCTTATGTATGCCTATTTTCATGGAGTAAAGTCACTGGAATAGTTTATTGTCTACTGTTAGCTATGAATGCTCGACTATTTCATAATGTCTACCAATTCTTTTATTCAATAGATGAATTTAAAAGTTGATCATGAATTGGAAAAAAAATAGGAAAACTATCTTTCTAGTTACTGTGATATTTCTTCTTTTTACAGAATATTTCTATCTTCTTGTGATTAGTTCTTTTTTTACAGTAAATATCTATCTTCACCTTTCTATTTACAGAGAGTACTTATCATGTCCTTTCTCAAGGTTTACTTGTCTACTAGTTTACTTCTGAAATCTTTTGATATTTGTATTACAACTTCTTCCTAGGAAAATAGTAAGGGCTTTTTTTTCTCAGAATCTTTATTTGCTTTAGTCCATTATAAAGAATTCTAATGACATATTATAAATAACTCTAATAATATTTTTTAGAAGTAAGAGACATTCCTATACTTTTTCATATTAAACAACCATTATATCCTTAATAGATTTAGCCAATTCCCTAGCTACAAATTCTGAGATTTAGTCCATAATTTATATAATAACTCTGTACTTATCTGGATTACGCTACCCGAAACCAAATGATATAATATTATCACTTTATTTCCTCCCTGCTGTGAGATTACCTACTCTGGTAAATCTCCCCTTCCATGCTACTCCTTACCGTCGAAGTTCTTTGTCTCCTAGAGACTTCAAAGTTTACCGGCTATCTAGTCTTAACCAGACATAGTCATTCAAGACTGTTTGACCTCTTAGCACAACTCTCTTCTTCTTGATCTTAGATCCCCATCCTCATGATAATTTTTTCTAAAAATACTCTAATATTTAGTTCTGGAACAGATAACTACTTCCATAACTAGTTACCTAGTAAAAGAATAATATTTACCATAACTAAAAAATGTTATCCTTCAATAACTGAATTCCAAAATATTTTATCATTCAAATAACAATAGTTTGTTTGGTTGTAGTAAAATTAAAATATATATTTACATTAATAGGGGATATTACATCTTCCCCCCGAAAATGGAACATCGTCCCGATGTTCTCCTCCTGCAAATAAATCAGAAAGTTTTCTCTCATAACCTAATCATCTTCCTAGATGGCCTATTTTTGCCTGTAGTGTTGCCACTACACCTTAACCTGGGTGATAACTCATTTCCGCAATGTTACTTCTCTCCGATATAGTATGGCCAGAGGTTCAACCAAGAACTCGCCTTCCGATTCGACCTGAACATTGCAACAAAATGTTAAGTCATTAACTAGTTATTTAACACAATCTGTAAAGTATACCTTCATATATTATATATATATATATACATCTTACCTGGATATCTTTCCATTATATTATGCTATTAGCATCATATACATATTTCTTAAGTAGAGAAACATGAAAAAACATTGTGTACACAGATATGAATGGGTAAGGCAAGTTGATAAGCCATCGGTCCTATTCGAGCTAGGATTTGAAATGGATCGCAATATCGGGGGTGCTAGTTTAGCACACTCGACCCATTGTAAGGTGATTTTCTTGGTTCGCACTCGAATGTAGGCATGATCTCCCATCTGGAATTCTCGAAAACTCCTCTTCTGATCGAAAAAATTCTTTTGCTAGTCTTGAGCATCTTTTAAATTAATCCATACCTTTTTCATCATTTCCTTCATTTCCTCCAACATGTTCAGCCCTAGTAATAGTTTGTCCTCTGGTCCACTCCAACTTAAAGGTGTTCTTCACTTACATCCATATAAAAATTCAAAGAGGCTCATTTGAAGAGATGCATGGTACCCATTGTTATATGTGAACTCTACTAGATGTAAATAATCTTCCCATTTTGTGGGTTGTTGCATTACATACGTCTGCAACATGTCTTCAACTACTTGGTTTACCCTTTCAGTTTTCCCATCCGTTTGCGGATGATAAGCTGTACTGAAGTGCAGTTGTATGCCCAACCCTTCAAAGAGGGCTTTCCAGAAGGCTGATGTAAATTTTACATCTTGGTCAGAAATAATCATCTTAGGGATTCTGTGTAGTTTAAAAATGTTCTGTGTAAAAATGTTAGCAATTTGGACTACTCTATAAGTTGATTGAACAGGTATAAAATGCGCAGATTTTCTCAATGTTTCCACCACCACCATGATGGAGTCATTTTTCTTCCTTAATTTAGGCAGCCCGATAATTAAATCTATAGATATGGTTTCCCATTTCCATTCTGGGATAGGTAGAGTGCGAAGTAACCCTGTTGGATGTTGATGCTTAGCTTTCACTTGCTGGCATTCCAAGCATTTGGCTAAATATTCTGCCACTTAATTCTTCATGTCAGGCCAGAAAAATTCTTTCTGCAAGGCAAAAATCATTTTCTGGTACCCAGGATGGTCTACATAAGGAATCTTATGGTATTCATCAAGAATGAGATTTTTAAGGTGTTGTTGGTTAGGTACATATGTCCTTTTCTTAAAAATCAATAAATATTCTACATTTATATAATAACCCATTTATTGTTCATGGTTGTTAATAATTTTTTCTTGCTGCCATAAATGTTTATATAATGGATCTTGCATGGTTGATTCTTGGATCTGCCCAAAAAAGGTAGTTTGCGATTCACTAAAAGAAATTTCGTATAAACAATTTACCTTCCAGATTAAGGCATCTGCCACTTGGTTTTTCTTTCCCTTTAAATGTTTAATTTCAAAATCAAATTCACTCAAGAAATCTGCCCAACAAGCTTGTCTGGAATTTAAAGTTGGTTGGTTGAAATAGTTTATCAAACTATGGTGATCAGTCATTAACAAGAACTTCTTACCTAACAGGTAATGTCGCCACATTTTTAAGGCGTGAATGAATGCAGTTAACTCCAAATTGTAGGTTGAGTACCTTTGCTCATACTCCTTAAGTTTCCTAGATTCATAGGCAACCACTCTCCCTTCTTGCATTAATACGCAACCCACTCCTTCCTTACTGGCATCAGTGCAAACCACATATTCCTTATTAGGATCAGCAATGCTCAAAATTGGTGTTTTGGTAACACTTTGCCTTTCTTTTGTAGAGAGGTGATAGGATAAGCTATGCGCGATAAATCCTCCACAAATCTTTGATAGTATACTGCTAAGCCCATAAATGATCTTATGTCACCTACATCATTTGGTATTGGCCATTCCATAATGGTTCTTATCTTTTCTAGATCTACGACGATACTATCTTTAGTGATGACGTGTCCCGAGTATTGAATTTCCTCCTTAAAGAAATCACATTTACTGTACTTGGCGCATAGCTGGTGTTCTCATAGGATTTGCAGAACAATACGTAGATGTTCCTTGTGTTCTTCCACATTTCGAGAATAGATCAATACGTCATCAATAAAGATTAATACAAATTTATCTAGGAATTGATGAAAGATGTTGTTCATGAGACACATGAATGTTGTTGGGGCATTAGTTAATCCGAAAGGTAAAACTACAAACTCATAATGTCCGTAATGCATCATGTAAGCAGTTTTAGCAATATCCTCTTTTTTTATTCTAATTTGATGATACCCAGAGTAGAGATCAATCTTTGAGAACACGTTTGTTCCTTTCACATGGTCAAAAGCTCATCTATCTGGGGAAGGGGGTATTTGTTTTTAATGGTCATCTTGTTTAGCTGGTGGTAATCCATGCACATTTGCAGGGTTCCATATTTCTTTTTAACAAATAGAACCGAAGCTCCCCAAGGAGACACACTAGGACAAATATACTTCTTATCCAACAACTCCTGGAGATGTATATTAAATTATGTTAGTTCTAGTATATTCATCGGGTATGGTGCCTAGGAAACTGAAGCCACTCTCGGAATTAGTTCAATAGTAAAATCTATGTTTCTTTCAGGGGGTAGGCCTAGTATTTCTTCAGGAAACACATATGGAAAACTTTGTATCACAGGTATGTTTTCTAGTGCTGTAGTCTTCTCTTTAGAGTCAACATACCCTACCTGTATGGCATAAATTTGACAACCCTTTTTAATGCATTTGGCTAACTGGGAGGCTGTTATTGGCCTTAATTGTAGAGGTTTCTGAACACGTTGCATTTCCTGTCTCTTTCCTACCTCATCTTGGTAGCTGATGGATTTTGTTTTACAATTTATTAAGGACCAATGCTTTTCTAACCAGTCCATACCTATTAGAATATCGTATGATCGTAAGGGTAGCACATTTAAATCAACTATGATAGGTTGACCATCTAATTTCAAGGGCCAGTTGTTTACTTTAGACAGAACTCTTCTTTTTTCCCCAGTGGCTCGCTGTACCAACCATGGGTTTTTAATTTTAACAGCTTGTAGTTTACACTGTTCCACTAACCTAGGACTAATGTAGCTTAAAGTAGCCCTAGGATCTATTAAAATAGAGCATGTCTGGTAAAAAATAGTACCTTCAAATTCAACCATAATTGGCTGAAATTCTGCCTGATGATCCTCAAGAGTTGTGTTAATCTTAGGGATGCTCCTTGTCACTTTTATGACTGTGGATGCCTCCTAGAATTGTGAGATTTGATCTAATCCTCTACGCTGAGGGTAATTTTTGACATAATGTGGGCCTCCACATCCCCAACACTGCAGAGATGGTCTATTAATTATTTTTGTTTCATTTCTGCTGGTGGGTTCATTTGTCCTAGCATCACCTAGTACCTTAAATCTGGGCTTTTCCCATTCTTATTAAATTGACCTTTAAATTCTCCCTTGTTTTTGGTACTCTTATTCCCCTTATAGTTGGGAATAAATTTATTTCCCTTCTTGTCTACCCATCTTTTACTCGTATCTCCTTTTGGTTTATTTTGCTAATAACAGATCGGTGCTTTGCAAATGACTTCATCCATGGTTTTTAGATTGTCAAATTCGAGTCACTTTTTCATGAACAGCAGAAGACTGTTGACAAACCATTGTACTTTAGCTTTTTCCTCACAAATATAAGGCACATATCATAATAATGATATAAATTTTGTTATAAATTCATCCATGGTCATTTGGCCCAGATGGAGATCATGAAACTCTTTTGCCTTTTTGTCATAAAAGCTCTCACTCAAGTACTTTTCCTTAAAGAATTTCTGGAATTTTCCCCAAGTTATGTTTTGCTCATATTAACTAACCATGCTTCTACTGACTCTTCTTGCTCCCCATCGAAGAGACGAGGCTTGATTTTTTGAAACTCCCCTTGGAGTTCAATCTTCTGTTTCTTCTGCGTCTTATGATCTGACACATTTCCTGATTCTTCTTCTTAGTTTTCTTCTCCTCCTTCCATTTCCATATTTTTAGTCTAGAACTCTTGTACACCAGTCATGTGGTCATGCTCTAGACTAGGGGCTAATGGCCGATGATTCTGTCTATTTGATAGACTTTTTAGGATCTTCTCTTGTTCTTGCATCAATCTCTCATTGTCTGCTCAGAGTTAGGCCATTTCCCCTTTTAGTTCTTGGATAGTTGTCCAGAGGTCTGCATTGGGATTTTCTGTATCATTGCCTAGCTGTACCCAAACCTTAAGATTTCCCTCCTGAAATGAAGTTGGTCTTGTTCCAAATATGGAACCATGGGGTAGATTTCCAGCTCGCCTCATGCTAATTATTAATATTTTGTTCCCTATGTGCACAACACAACTTTGTTATTCCTTATTCCAGAGGCCTCAGTTTGGAACCTAAGCGCTCTGATACCATATGTAACACATCTACCTATCAGTGTTCATTATAAATATATAACAAATTTTTTTATTATTATTAACTACATACTACACTTCGGCATAATACGTAAATGAATTTAATGAAAATATAACTGGAATACTACTAAGCAAGCACTATCGTAAACCATATTAGTTGTCACATCGAAACATTAATCGATTACAATGTATACCTTACATATAATGAGTTATTGGTTATTATGAAAGGCGAGATTTCATTGGCACGGGGCCTTTGACGTATAAAGTTTATGATCATGTTTACAATTTAAACCTTGGTACTATGCGTGCCTTGAATTTAGACTCAACAGGAAATTGCCTTGGAACTCACCCAAGAAGCACAAGTGCATTCACTGCTTGAGCATGACTGTATATGGGTGGTTGCATGGAAGCACTCCATCTGTCTCAGCCTTACCTTGCTCTCGAGATCTGATGCCTTCATCTACGTCTCTCATCTGCCCACTAGATTGAATGGTTCTTGAGCTATTGTCCTTTCATTTCTCGCTAGTGAGGTATTTCCTCCGGTCATTGTTGCCTTTCAAATTTTCTGGGAGCTGGTGGTTTAGCTTTGCCCTTCGATGGAAGTCTTCATCTACTGTTCAACTTCCCTGGACTCTTTCTTCCGTTATCCGACTTTCCAGGATGCTTTGATGGATTTGAAACCCCCCCCCCCCCCATTGTTATGGAATTCATTCTGAGGAGGCTGGGCTTGAGTTATTTTCTACAGAGATATGGTTTATTAATATCCTTCCACTTAACTGTTACTCTATTCAAATGTAAAAACAAGTGTTTATTCTTGTCTCTGCATTTTTTTTATTTTGCATGCTCTAACGCCATTCTTGTTGTGATGGAAGGTCGGCCCACTGGAATGGAAGATTCGCCCTGACATTGAGGCAAACCCTCCTCTTGGTTTCGTCATCCTCAACCAGTTTCGGGTAATCCAAATCTTTCTATTTCTATTAGGAATGGGGGTTTGTTTGTAGGAACGAACCTTCTAGTTATTAATATTGTTAAGGAGATATTTTAAGCATTTCTCTAAGACCACGGGAGTCATAGCTCCTCTGATAGCTCATTTGTTTGGTTCCAGAAGTTAATATGACGCATTTTGGTATTGTGAGGTGATCTACAGCTTCGGCTGAGTGTGGAGTTTTCTATTTGAAATGTATTAGCTCTCGGGTCACCATGCCTAATAATGGAAAGCTTAATATTGTGATTTAAATTTGATAAGGGGTTTTGTATTATATTATCACTCTATTTTTTACTTCTATTCTGAGTTTCTAATTGAACACAAAGTTCTTTTTTTAAAAGGTTGAGGGCCATCCTTCCTCAATTCTTCTGAGGGTTTACTCCATACTCTATTTAGAAATATTCTGGCTCGAATTGTATAAGGCTTTTACATAGTTTTAACTCCTTGAATGGTAAATTCTCATTGTTTTATCTTATGAATATACTCCTTAAATTCCCTTTGTTGAGGCTTGTATTACTATCTTAACGATGCCTGTATTATAGTAAAAAAAAATCGGGGAGGTTTCTACCTCTGCTTTACATAATCAAGTTTTTTTGCTTATTAATTTTCTTGTTCTTATGTCATATCTATTTGGAATTAGTTATATGTCTGTTGTATTCACAGAGTTCATATGTATGACTATTTTCATGGAGTAAAGTCGCCGGAACAGTTTATTTTCTACTGTTAGCTATGAATGCTCACTATTTCATAATTTTTACCAATGCTTTTATTCAATAGATGAATTTAAAAGCTGACCCTGAATTGGGAAAAAAATAGGAAAACTATCTTTCTGGTTACTGTGATCTTTTTTCTTTTTGTAAAACATTTCTATCTTCTTGTAATCAGTTCCTTTTTTTTTTTTTTGCAGTAAATATCTATCATAACCTTTCTATTTATAGAGAGTACTTATCCTATCCGTTCTCAAGGTTTACTTGTCTTCTAGTTTACTTCTGAAATCTTTTGATATTTGTATTACAACTTCTTCCTAGGAAAATAGTAAGGTTTTTTTTCTCAGAATCTTTATTTGCTTTATTCCATTATAAAAAATTCTAATGACATATTATAAATAACTCTAATAACATTTTTCAGAAGTAAGAGACATTCCTATACTTTTGCATATTAAATGACCATTATATCCTTAATAGATTTAACTAATTCCCTAGCTACAGATTCTGAGATTTAGTGCTTAATTTATATAATAACTATGTACTTATCTGGATTACGCTACCTAGAACCAAATGATATAAGATTAGCACTTGATTTCCTCCGTGCCGTCAGATTACCTACTCTGGTAAATCTTCCCCTTCCATGCTACTCCTTACGCTACCTAGAACCAAATGATATAATATTAGCACTTGATTTCCTCCGTGCCGTGAGATTACCTACTCTGGTAAATCTTCCCCTTCCATGCTACTCCTTACGCTACCTAGAACCAAATGATATAAGATTAGCACTTGATTGCCTCAGTGCCATGAGATTACCTACTCTGGTAAATCTTCCCCTTCCATGCTACTCCTTGCCGTCGAAGTTATCTGTCTCCTAGAGACTTCAAAGTTTACCAACTATCTAGTCTTAACCAGACATAGCCATTCAAGACTGTCTGACCTTTCAGCACAACTCTCTTCTTCTTGATCTCAGATCCCCATCCTCTTGATCATTTTTTGTAAAAATACCCTAGGATTTAGTTTTGGAACATATAACTGTTTCCATAACTACTTACCTAGTAAAATAATAATATTTACCATAACTGAAAATTGTTATCCTTCAATAACTGAATTCCAAAATAGCTTATAATTCAAATAACAATAGCTTATTTGGTTGTAATAAAATTAAAATAAATATTTACATTAATAGAGATATTACATTATTCATAGATTACTAAAATTCCTACCCATCACTTAAATAGAGATCAATTGCAATCGATTTCAATCTTTGATGAGATGGTTTTATTTCTTAAGTCGTTTTCACATCTCAGCTATCACTCTTTATCAACTCAATTGCCTCCTTCCTGTACATTGGCATCACATTACCAAGATTTCCCCTGCCTCTACATTGCCAAAATTTTTATGATATTTTAATATTTAATATGATTTAACTTTATGCATTGACCTTGACCTTAAGCTATCTCCAGTGTGACTTAAAAATCAAAAGACCAGAAAAAACGTAATGGTTTATCTTTGTCTTAAATCAAAAGTAATTAATCTGTCCGTACTCAACTTTACCGCTTTGTGTTAGGTTATGCATTTAATTACTCCTCGTTTTTACCATAAAATGGATAGATTTTGAAAGTAAATTGGTTCATGACCTTTTGTGATTTATGGGGCCTCACTTAACCAATGATATTGGGTTTATATATTGTATTTTTTTTGGAAAACATAATATGTTTTAGGTGTTTATATTGAAACCTAAATCAATAATAAAAAAAATAGTAATTAAAATATAG
>APFE030622804.1:75077-92883 GCA_000404065.3 Pinus taeda
AAATATTAAATTTATTAATATCACTGATCAATACAAGCATTTGATGTAAAAGACAGAGTAACTTTTAGAATTAATCTCTGGGTCACTCTAATAAGGTAGAAGCATTTATTGGTTTGGAAGTATTAGAAGCATTTATTGGTTTGGAAGTATTATTCTAAGATTTTGATTCCAACTTCGAGATACTATAACTTTAAGGTCATTAAAAGTATTATATAACTACTAAATTCATGTATGCTTTCATTAATTTTTACTCTAACTTAACTATACTTAATCTAAGAAAAAATATCTAGAATATAGTCATTGTTCACATCTAACATGTATTAAATCATTATTAAACCGATGATTTAAATGTACCAATGCTCATAATTCTGAATCTCGTATTAAATGAATTGATTGTATTAAATGTAACAATTTTAATATTTGACTTTCAATTTGGGTTTAGTTAATACATTGGATCTCTTTGGGATTATGTAGCATGTCCTTATGCTACAAATACATATGCACTTGGTAGATTGCAAGGTTTTGGGTTTATGGTTTATGATGGTGATGTTACATGTTGCTTTACACCTGGCCTCACCTCGAATTTCCCACTCCATCGATGGCATACACTTGGTGATAGTCAACATCGTTGATCCTCTGGCGCTTAATACAATGATGGTGAGGGTTTTCAAAGTTATGGGTGGTAGACATGCCATGCTCATTTAAAAGCTTGCACCCACTTGTTTGTGGGATGATGGCCACCGCCATATTCAGAGAGCGACAACTGAAAGTGAAACGTCGCCGTATTCAAAGAGTGACAACTGAAAGTGAAACGTGGCCGTGTTGAGAGGGAGAGAGACGAACGTACTGATTCTCAAGAAAGTCCCGATGAAAGTGAAATATCGGCGTATTGAGCGGGAAAGTGAGGAACGTATTGACAAATTGGCTGGGAGCGTTCTTTCACACTGGTTTTGATCCATCTTTAAACTTTAAAGACTCTCAAAATTCGTTGCCGGTCTTCCATGGGAAAAGCAAAGTCATAAATAAGCGAGGAAAGATGGCATACGAAATTTCCATTGCAAATATCACCAAAAACCCACAATGCAATTACAAGGCATAAGCGAGAGTCAAAACGAAAGTGAAATATGAGCGTATTGAGCACGGAAGAGACGTGGACGTATTGACTGGAGGTCTTACTTTTTGACGTTTGGTTTTGATCCACCGTGAAAACGCTGAAATTCGCAGTACAATAACATCATGAAAAATTCATCTCAAATTTGTCATGGAAAAGAGGGGCATCAAATAAGAAAGGAAATATGGGCATAGTAGGCGAGAGAGGTGGACGTCTTGACTCAAGCGCTTCTCTTACGTCTTTCAATTTGGTTAGATAGTGCATTCCATGCTCATTTAAAACCTTGCACCCACTTCTTTGTGGATGATCGCCGCCGTATTCAGAGAGCGACAACTGAAAGTGAAACGTGGCCGTGTTGAGAGGGGATGTACTGATTCTCATGAAAGTTAAAGATCGCCGTATTGAGTGGGAAAGTGAGGGACGTATTGACAAATGGCTAGTAGCCGTGAAAGACTCTCAAAATTCGTTGCCGGTCTTCCATAGGAAAAGCAAAGTCATAAATAAACGAGGAAAGATGGCATACGAAAATTCCATTGCAAATATCACCAAAAACACACAACGCAATTACAATGCATAAGCGAGAGTCAACACGAAAGTGAAATATGAGCGTATTGAGCATGGAAGGGACGTGGACATATTGACTGGAGGTCTTACTTTTTGACGTTTGGTTTTGATCCACCATGAAGGACGCCGAAATTCGCAGTGCAATAACATCATGAAAAAGAGAGGAAAAAACTTGTTCAACATCATGAACGATCCAACTTGTTCAAGATCATGAAATATGGGCGTAGTAGGCGAGAGAGGTAGACGTCTTGACTCAAGCGCTTCTCTGCCGTCTTTCAATTTGGTTAGATAGTGCATGCCAACTCACTCCCACTACTGTTTGTCTACCAGTAATTCCAATAACCTTAGGGAGGTGGTGATGAAAGTCACTAAAATTCAACCACTTATTGGAAATGCCCAATTAGATTGATGGTCGGGTCAACTCACTTGTACCAGTCTCATGCCAAAACTCTTCCACAAGGGTGGTAAAGAAAAATGCTACGCCTTCGAGTTGATGTCTTATGCAATTTCTGTTCAGTATGCTAATATGAACAACTCTGAGATGAAGTTCAAATAGTATAGGTAACTTTCGTTTTCTCTATGATGAGTGTGAGTATAACATATTTACAAAATGATTACTTTCTTTCTGAACCAATGACAAAAATGGTATGTATTTTTAAATGTTTTAAAATTTATTAATATCTCTAAATTAAGTTGATTATGTATATGTACATTACAAATGTGAACACAAGTTGTAGTATATGTTAAGATTTACACCTTCCATAACTATATTAAAATTATCCTTTATATTAAAAATATAATTGACTTGAGAAGTAATTTTTTATTTGATTGAGAATAATTATTATTATTAACTAAAAATAATTATTAATTATTAATTTTTGATGATTGGAAAAAATTATTAATTATTTAATTCATAATTTTTTATTATATTTTTTTTGCCAGGGTTATTATGGTTAGTGAGTGCATCTTTTCTTTTTTATGGTTTATTATGGTTAGTGAGTGCATCTTTTTTTATGGTTTGACCATCTTTGGTAGAGCTTGAATGACATGCACCCAAGCCAAATGTAAGCTAATGTTTAATGATGTATACCATGTATAACAAAGATGCTTATTATGGTAATTGATGGTGGCCACATAAGCAATCAACTAAAGCATGAGAGATTTTGCACCATGGTTAACATTGTATGTGATGGAAGGATAGTTGTTAACGGTAACTGGGAATTGCTAGAGGATAAGCATTCTTTGAGGATGATGATGAACACAAAGTCTCTTTGATTTCTTTGAGGATGATGATGAACATGAAGTCTCTTTGATTTGGTTTGTTGCCTCTTAAGCTAAGTGTTGATACATGTTAGGGTTTATTATTGCCTTGGCAATTCATTATGGCACTCAAAGCAAGGAAGAAAGGGTTCATGAGTGCAAGTGATCAGTCTCCTGTCCCAGTACCATATGATACTGAGGATATCAATCATCCCATGGTATCATGACATCTAGGTTTTTAGTATTAATCATTGTAACAATACCATTTTGATCCCTTATGTATGATGTAATTAATGATGTTAATAATTGTAGAACTACGGTGTATAAATGAGAGTGGTTAGAGACAATATTTCTTTATTTATTTTTAATGAACATTTCCAACAACTAATGAAATGGGTGTAGCACCCACATTAACCATGATGCCATGCATGGAAGGGGAATGGGGAAGTGTTGCATGTTTAAGTTCCCTTGCATAGAATTTTATCACTGAGCTTAAATTAAAAATATAATATTTTCCAATTTCCCATTCTCATAAGTCAATTATTTTCTAATTTCCCATTCTCATAAGTCAATTAGTGAGGGTGTCAGTATCAAGTTGAGAAGTAATTCTAGTCATAGCACCTATTTTTTAACTCAAAATTGAAACAGTTTAGAAACAAAATATGATACTTTGTATAATTGCAATATAATCAATAAAAATCCCTTTTCATTCGAGCATTAAAATTGCAACATAGATATTTAAACTATGGTCTCCAAAATCATCACCAATGTAAACAATATCATAAAATCATCCCTAAAATATTCACTCCTTACAGGGTTTGTCTATCACCTCAATTTAACATATAATGGTGTGAAAATATCACCACATAATTTAAAAATACAATATTAATTTGATTTTTTTATTTACTTATAATCAAAAGCTCAACATTAATTACATTAAAAGAATTATTATTTTTTCTCAAAGTTAGGGTTGGATTAATGATATTCAAAACATATGTCTAAGAAATTTGTTACATTCTTCATAATTAAAACATATAATCCAACAAACATAAAAATGACTCATAACTTCATGTAAGACCATGTGCAAGCTAAAAAACTCCTTTCAAGTTACCATGCAAACATCATGTTGATCAAAATTCATAAAATATTTTAAGCAATCATTCAAACTAACTCGTAGATTTTGACACACCATTAGAATTTACATAATCTTTAGATGAATGAATAGATGAAGAAACATATGACCCATATTCTTCTCTATCATAAATCAATGCACCATCTTAGTTTACATGTATGCTCAACATTGCAGATGTCAAAATCATTTTAGATCTATGATTAGGTTCAACAAACTCCTATATTGCCGCTATTTGTTGTATTAGCAACCTATTGACAATTTTTGTGGTCCTAGAGTGCAGAGCTCCTCTCTTTGTCAAATTGAAGTCTAAACAATTATCTTAACATCCTCTAATTATAAGAGGTTAATGTGTTGATGATTTATATTTCGATTATTTATTTTTCTCTTTCTACTTATTTGTTTGTCAACTACCATGTATGGCTTGTGCACACTATTGAATGGGTATGTATTTATGACATATGAATGTACTTCTACTATTGTAACATCTTAATCTTCTCTAATGAGCTTTATAACCTTTGAAACCCATAATGGGTAACCGTGTGAATCTCTAGTCACTAATACTGCAACCATGCATGTGATATTCTATACCTAATATACATTTATCTTTCCTTTAATTGTGAAGATATAAGAATACCTTAAGATTATTGTTGTTCAATAATGTTTTATTTACTTATATTCTCTTAGTATCATTTATGGCCAAATAAATGGAATCTTAAAAAATGTATCTCCATTTCTTGAGCTTGAGATTATGTCAGTTTGATCATTGGAAAAGGACTTCCACAAAAAAATTCAACAACATCAAAGTACTTATATCTATCTTTAATATATTCTTTTAATTTATTCCAACATTCAAAATAATAGACACCTCTATTATGCCTTCTCGTATTATGGATTTTGATAATTTATTGCAATAAAAACAACTTTAATGCAATTATTCGATGAGTTGTGTTGGACCTCTGAAATAGGTAAAACATAAGGCCCATCTAACAACTCTTAGCAACATAAAGACTATATTAAACCTACATTTTTACACTTAGTGACACACTTTGCTAGCTTCATGAGTTCTTAGGAGAGTCATTGAAGTTTTTCATACTTTATGTGCCTAACATGATTATTGTCCGAGAATTTGAAGAGTTTTTGCACGAATTTTAAGGAGATATAGCTAGAGATATTTGTGGAACTTGTTCCATATGATAGGGGATTCTCAACTTGGATGGTTGAGGTATTTTAATGCCCCTTTGTACTACAAGAAGGTGAACTAAGAAGCAAGATCCCTTTTTCTAGTGATTTTTGGAGGGAAATGTAGTTCTCCCCTCAAGGAGGCTACCCCCTACTCATTGTATATACCAGAAGCTTGAATAGCGTAGTAGAATAGTGTAGAGAAGTGTATGAAGCATAGATAAAAGTATAGATTAGTGTTTTGAACTAGTTTTGTTGCTACGCAATGTACAAGCAATTTATTTAATTAATGAAAGTGATATATGATTTTAGCTCCTAGTTCGACATTCCTCTAAGGGTTTGGAGCTTCCTTAAGTTATGGCCACCCCAAGGTGATTCACATAGGGGATTCACTCAAGAAACCTTTGGCATATCACGTGCTTTCATGAAATACTAAACACTACCCTTAATTTGACTACATATTAAAAAATACCTCTAAAAATCACATTATTTAACCCCCTACCAATATGAACCCAATATACCTTCCCAATTTAGAAAACCCCTACTTTCACTAGATATTATAGGTATCCATTTTTCATTAACATTTTTTATACTCCTTTATATTTTTTCATTAACTTTGAGCTCCATTTTTTATACCTTCCAATATAAAAATGATTTACGCTTATTATATGTTCAATATATTATGTCATTTTTCCTCAATATATATCCCCCAATATGAATGCATGTGGTTTGGTATTTCTCCCCCAGTGAAGCCCCCATGGTGATCCAAATCCCTCTTGTATTATTTTTTTTTATGCATTTATCCATTTTTGCAAAGTATTTTTGAAAGTCATTTTGGTTTATAGCATTCATACGTGGTTAACAAGCGATTTTTCATGAATAGTCTTTTCTTATAGGTTATTTGAGCACTTGATGAAAATAGTTGTAGTAGTTACACTAGCTAAACATCATTTTCACTTTGCACTTAATTCATTCCCTTTACTTATATTTACTTGTGATCCATTGTTCTTTGTTTACTATTTCCTACACTATAACATGTTTTGCAGCTACATGAAACCCACATATTTGAGTTTTTCTAGTTTAAACTTGCAACAAGATGTCTTAATGCTTTGAAAATTCTTTTTATCATTTTCCAACCTCTCCATACCTTCTTTGCTTCTCCAACTTGGATTTTTCTTGTTTTCTTTCCTGTTGGGCTATCTATTGTAGCAAAACAAGGACTCTTGTAGTTGTTCTTAACCAACCTTCCTATCTCACTCATATTTGCAATAAACTCACAGTTTTTTTGCCATGATATATTAATACACTCCTAGAACCCTAATAATGGAACTTGGAGGTAGATATACCTTATATATGATTTCATTGGTTTTCTTTATAAATCTTCTTTTTCTACAAATTAGGGTTTACATTTTACATGTTTTCATTTCAACAACGTGTTTTCCTTTCCTTGGAAGATAGCATAGAGTTGTGTAAGTGTTCTTTCATTTCATTGAACATAGTGTACAAGTGTACAAGTGTGCCATCCTTTATAGTAAATAGCTTGGATTTGCATGCCATTTTCCTTTCATCGAGTTATTCCCCACAATTATAATATTATTTTAGCATAGATTAGTAAACTTGGTATTTATACATCTATCTTTCATTTCAATATTTCCACCCACATAAGAATTGATGAGAGAAGGAGATAGTGCCTATTCCTATTTTTTTTGTTTTTCTTTTGTTTCTTTGAATTGATATAGGAAAGTCTTATATTGCTACTGGAAAGCCCAATTTTGAGAAGATACTACAGAATAAGAATTTCTTTGGCATTTGGGCTAGAGAAAGACACCAAGAACATTGTATCACTTAGCTCTTTCATCATCATGCATCATCACCTACTTTCTCCCCTACTTTTCAACAATTCTCACATCGAAAGAGTTGAGTTTCTTCATTTTTTGTACCATAGTCACAATAAGGCTCTATCCATCAACATTACCTACTTCTCCATAAAATATCAAGTATACCTACTAATTCAGAAGTATTTTTCAGTGAGCATGGGGGACATTTGTGATTATTACAAGAGACTATGTAGTCTTGTAGTAGACTGCAAAAATGCTATAGGATCAAGTTCTGGAACAACTTAAGTACTCCTAAAGAATTCCACGCCCTCAAAAAAATATTAGGAACTCCATATCAACAATATATGTATGACACTCACTCCAACTATGGTAAAATATGCTTGGGAAGCTATAGGATCACCAATAGACTACTACAAGACTTCTTGTTCACCACACAACACAATGAAAGGTAAGCATAAGGTATGGAAATCTCTAGCATTGACCTAGTTAATTCATTTTAGAATAGGAGAAAACATTGTTTATTCAGAAGGAATGGTTTAAATAAGTAGCCAAATTAGCAAAAATCTCGGTTAGATTAGAAATCAAACTTCACTTTGTCTAAAGTTGTTCTCATGTGTGGAAAAAAAAATGATAAAAATCGACAATCCTTTAAAAAGTTGGTAAATACCATTAATGATTATCAATTGAGGTGGATATATGAAAAACATGAGTTTATGAGGGTAGGTGGGCTAGCTTAGTTCTATGCACTGATCCTTCCTTCTCCACCCCCCAAAATCATCTCAACTTAACTAAAATTTGGCTCAAATTCATCACCTAGATTCCATTTGATGTTGTGGATGCAAACAAATGTTAAAGAGCCGATAAAAATAGTGTTATCGATACAAGAATAAGCTACAAGTTATAGGGTTTAAGTTACAAAGATACATGAAATAGACTACAAAATACTACAGGAGATAGAGGGTTTTCTACAGGAATACAAAGTGCCATTGAAATCACTCACAGAGAGCTTCAAGTAGGTTGAAAGAGGTTGGTAATCGCAGAAAAAAATTACATTTAAATTTTTTCCACCACCTTGTCTTACATCTGGGATCAACCTATTAGTTAATTACTAAACATTTCCAGTCAAAGTTTTATATTTTCTAAACCAAAATTATGAATAAAGGGAAAAGAGGGTTTATCAGTTTCCATACATATTGCTTGGTCTAATTGTGGAGATATAAGGATAATTTGTATTTCTTTTACAATTTTAGTTGAGGTTGTGTGTTTTTATAGTTGAAACAAATAGAGTACCCTACTGCCACAGGAAAGTATATATCTGTTAGCAACACAAGAATAATGTTTCTTGTGATTGAAAATCATGTCAAAATTTGTCCAAATTTGTGAAATCAAGCCCCCAGGGAGTGAACATTTCGAAGAAGAGGCAAGTTGAGGCCATCCTCCACTTTGAAGACACTTTCATATTGTTAGAGGAGGAGAGCTCAGAATATTTCCAAATAAGATAGAAATAATTTACCCATAGCATGAAAACTAGAGAATACCACTCACCTGACTTATTAGAGAAATCACTATCCAAGACTCTTTTGTATAAAAGGATTATCCACAGAGTTGGATTCCAATGGATTGGGTTTAGGTTTAGTCCACCCTTAATGTTAGGGCTCCAAGAACATTAGAGTTATAAAGAGGAATCTAAGGAATGAAAAATCATAGAAGAAAATGTAGATAGAACCACTTCTAGCTCAGCTTGGGATGTCAAGTAGGTTATTAGAGAGATAAAAGAGAAAGAGTAGAAGAGAGAAGAAGACTATTTTTCTCAAAGGGTGAGAAAAAGTTCTAGTAGGGGGGTATGATGGCCCCCCCAAATAGGTAAACACAAGGGCCATCTAACCACTCATAGACACATAAAGGCTATATTAAACCTACCTTTTTGCACTTAAAGACATTTTCCTAGCTTAATGAGTTCTTAGGAGATCCAATGATTATAGTGTAGGGTTTTGAAGATATTTTTCATAGATTTCCAAGAGATCTAGCTAGAGAAATTTGTAGGCCTTGTTCCATATGGCGAGAAAGTTTCAACTCAACTAGATAAGGGAGTTTTTAATGCCCCTTCCTACAGTTGTGAGGTGACCTAAGAAGAAAGTCCCATTTTTCTATGGATTTTTGAAGGGAAATGCAGTTCTCCCATCAAGGAGGATTCCCCCTACTCATTGTATATATAAGAGGATTGAATCGCCCAGTAGAGCAATGTATAGAAGTGTGTAAATCATAGATAAAATTATAGATTAGTTTTTCCAACAATTTTTTTAATGATGTAATGTACTTGAGAAATTTTTTTAGTTAATGGAAATGATATATGATTTTACATCTTAGATTGGCATTCATTTAAGGGTTTAGAGCTTCCTTGGGTTAGGTCCCACCCCAAGATGCTCCAGATCCCTCTTGTATGATTTCTGTTATCCATCTGTTCACTTTTGCATATTATATGTGAAAGTCATTTTGTTTATAATATTCATGCATGGTTAACTAGGTATTTTTTTATGAATAGTCTTTTCTTAAAAGTTTTTTTAGCACCTGGTGATAATAGTTGCAATAGTTATGCTACTTAAATGAAAAATTTACTTTGTACTTAGTTCATTCTCTTTGTTGTTGCTTATTTGATATCCATTGTTCATTGTTTACTGTTTCCTACATTGTAACATTTTTTTTAGATACATGAAACCCACATATTTATTTTCCTAGTTTAAACTTGTACCCATATGTATTGATTCTTTGAACATGTTTAATTTATTATTTTCGAACTTCTCCTTACCTTATTTGCTTCTCCAACAGACATTTTTCTTGGTTACCTACTTGTTGGACTATCTCTTGTAGCACAATAGGGACTCTTGTAGTTTATCTTAAGTAACCTTCCAATATCACTCATATTTGCAATAAACTAATGATTCATCTTCTTTGATATATTACAACAATCGTGGAACCCTGATAATAAAAATTAGAGATAGAGAGACCTTATAGATACTTAGATTGGTTTTTTTTTTTTTTTTGGTAAATTAGGCTTTATGGTTTAAAGGCTTTTATTTCAGTTGTGTGTTTTCCTTTCCTGACAAGATAGGATAGAGGTGTGCAAGTGTGATTTCATTTCATTGAACATAATGTAGAAGTGCGCAAGTAGCCTATATTTGCATGTCATTTTCCTTTCAACAAGTTATTTCCTGCAATTACAATTTTTCTTTAGCATAGATTATTCAACTTGGTCTATGTACATCTATATTCCATTTCAGTATTTCCACCTACATAAAAACTAATGAGAGAAAGAGATAGTTCCTACTGCACATAGAGTGTTGACCCCTCTTAAGTTTCTACAAACGCTAGGTTAACAATTAACGTTAAGGCCCTTTGGAGTTGCAACATTGCTGTAGAAATACTTAGGGTCATCAATCTTCAAGGAACTTCAAAATTCTAAAGTTGATGAAGGCCCCAATTTTGTAGTAGTGAAATACTTCACGCCACATATAAGTGTTTTCCATCATTTGTTTCCATACAAAATTGACGTTGTAAGGTAATGTCATTACACTATTCAGTGCATTTTTCTTCACCCTGCTATCCCATGATAAATCTTTTCATGTCAATAGTTTCTTCCAACATTTGAAAATTTATGATTTCTTGATAGTTCACTGTAATCATGGAAGGATCCCAATGTTTTTCCTCTTCAATGTCATTGAAAAGTGACTAAAAAAATGATCAATATGGTCATGAGTGTGGTCAACAAGAAGGACACCAACTTTTACCTTTTGAAATATTCCCAATCCAAAAAGCATGTTTACATATCGTAGTGCAATTTGATTTTTTTCATGACTAGTGTTGTCTAATTGTAAATACACAACTCGACGAATATTAGTGGATCAATGAGCGAGACCATGATGAATTATCGTGATGGTAAAATTTGCATCATTCTAAATACTTGGAGTTGTGAAGTAAATCCTTGGGAACATTTTTCTATAAAAATCCATACAATCAACCAAGTGAAATTGAACATAATTTCCATCTTGTAATTTTTTTGGTTTGCAAAAGAAATTGGCAGAAGTATTTTCTTTTAATCTATACAATCAACTATCAATCATAAATATTTATTTGGAATAACATAATACTTCTTTTCGATTCCTATATAGCTTTTCCCTTTCATTTTATTATTGATTGTGATGCTCTTGAAGTGTGTTGAAAATGGAATATGCACGTAACATAAAAACAAAATATTGATAGTACATTTTCATAGTTGATGACTATTCATTATAACAAATGATTTTTTAAATACATACCTCTTTCTACCATTTTAAATTTATCTCTTTTTTTATGTTTAAGAGAAGCACATGCACCACAAAACCCCATCCATCATTTTTTAGGAATATAGACATTATTGAATTGTTTCTTCCATATCCTTGTAAAATATACATATGTAATGAATTATCATTTTCTTTAGCACCTTTAACTTATTCTTTTAGAAGTTTCATATTTCCTATCGTGAGAAGTTATATTGAATATGTGTTGTCTCTCTATCTTTCATACACTCGCGTTCTTTGGAAAATAAGTGATGCCATCCATGACAACATAGTTTTTGTTAATGGCCCACTCCCTTATCTATGATGTACTTTTGAATAAAATGTAAGATATTTTTCCAATCTTGGTTGAATTCTTGATATATGGAGATTACCAATTGAGTGAAATATTTTTAAATCCTTTCTAAATAGTGAATGCAATAAGTATAATTGGTTTTGAGTATATATCATGCAACTTGTTAGCACTCCATAATTTCCTTTGGTTGTAGGAAAGAAACCTAGAGGTAACCACAAACAACTTGTAAGCTAGAATCTAGCCCTTCTAGTTTTAAAGAGGGCTCTCTCTATATGATTTCAATCAATGAATTGGCTGAGTAGTTTGGATTTCAGGCTAGATATGATGATCAATGGATAATTTTAAGTGGTGGATTGAAGGTAAGTGAAGGAAGGAAAACCCACTTTGAACAGGTTCGTCTTTTTAATGATTTAAATGAATAAGGGATAATGATGATATCTTGAGTAGGGGCAAGATAGGCAGCTCTGTTGGTAATTAACAATTTTTTGTGTAGTAAATGGATGAATATAACTTCAGAGGTGACAATATGAGCATCAAACCAGGATGAATTCAAATTCCATTAAGAAGAACAAGAAGCACATAAATATTCAACAAATACAAAGCAGAGCATAAAGTGATTTATGCAAATTCTCTTATCTGAGCATGAAGAACTATCTTAGTATCATAGAAACATAAGTAACAATAGTGACATAGATAACACACATGCCAATGATATATGACATGAGAAACCCTAGAAAAATACCCTCAGCCTTCTTCTATTCATTTAAGAAATACTTGAAAATGTAGAATATAAGTCTTTGCTTCCAACACTAATCAATAAAAAACAAACCAACCCTTTCTTCATTGCCTTTCATCATATTAAATAGTCTTACAATGTGAAATATTCTATGACCAGATTCAATTAATAAGTTATCCATCCTGAATAGATTGAAACTCAAGACAACGAAACCTAGTGCTTATATAAAAAATTAGACACAACAATTAATGGTGCATTTGGAAAAAATTGCAACTGTCTGCCATCATGCTAAAAACCTTGTTAGAAACAACATAAATTCTCCATATGCCTTGGCTCATTCATTTTCTGATTTTTAATCTCTTTCAAACATATCAGGTCCCTTTTCTTGATTTTATTAGGTCCCTCTGCCTTTAGGATGAAAACGAGGAAACATCAGCTCCCCTGCTCTACGCTGCAACTGTGTGACAATTCTTCTCGGCATGTTTTGATACATTTCTTCTTTTGTGTGACCAAAGGGAAAAATGGGGGACACTAAATCAGAACTTTAACAAATTAGAGTGTCCTGCTTGAGTATTACTTCGGACTGTGCAGGGATGGAGATTTTTTGCGATATGCCTAGCCCTCAGGGCTTAGGCAGAATCCTTTATAATCAAATCTTGAGACCTTAGAGCCAATCCTTTTTAGGGGCTAAACCCTTTGGTTAGGATGGGGTCTGATTATTTGAAATATCGTATTATGAGCATATAGGACCACAAAACCACAACATATATGCACATGGGCCCCTTTGGATATCATAACTTCGATGATCAGTGACTTCACAATGTTGCATTTGGTTGCATATTTTAGAATTTGTGATCTTCGATCCATGCCGTGGCCCGATCCACATGGAGAGGGGATGAGGAGGGCCTACCCCTTTGTTTAATATAAAAAACCTGTATCAACCCTTTCTGCCGAATTTCATGATTTCAGCACATGAAACACATCTTATTTCTGATGGGTGCCTTCTGTCGATAGCCCCTGACTCTCTGAGTTCTCTGTGACCATGACTTAGCCCCCACATCACGATTCCTCTCCCAACATTTTATAATCAGCGGTTTCAACTTAGCACACAACACGTATCTGCTGATATCTGAATGCCGACCACCCTTTATACTTAGCGCCTGGTTCTTTGGCCCCTCACGTGACCACGGTCCAACCCTCTTATCGGGGCCCCCACATCGGAGGTTTCCAATCAACGATTTCAACTTATGCTGCGATGTGCCTCAACCATACTATCTCTGATCTCTGACTGTTGATGTCATCCTCTGCCACATGTCACCTTGTGAGTTATGACACATATCACGCTGAAATGCTCCCTTATGACCCTTGAAAATGCCAAATCCGCATGCCACATGTCCACCGTAACCCCACATCATTGTTAACATCATATGCCACTTGGCATATCAGAACCAATCATGTACTACCACACATCTCTCTAGAGGAGAGAGAAATACCCGCGACAACTTTGATTTTCAATGAAATCCTTTTTAAAATGTTTCAGGCATTCCCTAACGCTTTAATACTTAAAACATATCCCCCGATGATTTAATCGCATATGACAACTTTTCTAATATCAAAACATTTTAGAGTTTTAACCCCTACGACATGTGATCATCAATCTCTAACTATGACATGACTATTCATTGATTAAACACCACCAATATTGCTCTGTTGTGGTGGTGTGCATTGGACCTTCGATCGTCGAACCATTGCAATCTTGCATATCACAACTTTTATTATGTGACCACCCTACCAACATTTGTAAATCACCAATTGTTGATCTCTAATATGCCTGATTAGAGATTGAAGTTCATTGGTTTTGCTCCGACCTTCCATTTACTACCCCTCTGAACCTCTGATATCTGGGATTCGAGACTTTTCTTGGGCATTTCTTCTTTGCTTTTGCTTTGTGAAGGGGAACTCTAATTTTCTCTATCTTTGGAGTCTGGGATCCATTTGGAGAGATTTATAGCTCATTGGAAAGATAATGTAGAGCTCCATCTGATGGTTTTACCCACAATATCAACTGAACCAAACATCATAGGCAAAAAATCGCTCCCAACTTTGGACTGACTAGCCTTGTCACACCAGTGACTCTTTTGACATGAAAAACCTATGGCTATTGGAAGAAACTGATCAATAGGCTATTCTAGACTTTTAATTACATGGTAAGAGGATAATACCTTGATTCCTAGTATATGAATCTAACATTGGCTCCAATGGGGATGGAAGCCTCCCAGTGAGGTGACAAGAACAAAAAAATACTAGTAGCTATTCAGATCATTGGGTAATGGAGTCAAAATAAAAATTGAAAACATGAATGACTAACTGACTGAAATAGTTGAAATAAAATAGAACTTATTGACTGACTAAAATACTTATGGCAACAGACCATCAAGATCTTAGGGCCTTCACTCCGGGCTTCAAATCCTAATGACAACTGCCCACACTTGTGGTATTTAAAAGTAAAATGATATATAAAATGGACTGTGAGATCAACTATAAATTAAAGAAGAAAATGCTTCAACAACCTGCAATTGACAGGCCCTCCTCCAAGTAACTCTCCTGACATATCTTTTAGTAGGTAGGCATTATTCCCATGAAGTGAAGCAAATTTAAAAATACCTTTCCACAAGCTATAAAACTTCCCATGTTTTCCTTTCTCTTCATTTTGGGTGTCCCATTTCAGTACCAAATCTTCAATGTGGAAATCAATTGCTTTGGTTCTTTTGTAAAAAATCTTCTTGATTATGTCCTGTATCAGCTGAGTATTTCCAAATACTTCTTCTCTTGACTACTGAAATTGGATCATCTGATTGATTCTCCTATGTATGTCATTTTGTTACACATCGGCCTCTTGCAACCATTTCATCACAGGAACCCCTAGTGAAGAGGAAAAGACTGCATCAATGCCATAAACAAGTTGAAAAGGAGACATACCTATTGACATTTTGGTGCTCACTTGATCAACCCTTAATGCATTCACCAATTTCTTTTGCCAATTTATTTTTTTCTCTTGCAACATCTTTTTGATAATATTGACCAAGATCTTATTTGAAGATTCAACGAATCCATTACCCTGAGGATAATAAGCTGTTGAGTGGCCCAGAACAATGTTATACTTATGACATAAGCCAACCATCTGATTTTATTTAAAATCATTTTCATTGTTTGTAATGATCTTCTGTGGGAAACCACACCTAGACAAAATATTAGCTTCCAAAAACTGAACGATCACTAAGTCTATAGCTTGTCTAGTCGGAATTGCCTCAATCCGTTTGGTAAAGTAGTCAATTGTTGTCAATATCCACTTGTGTTGTCCTGATGAAGTAGGATGAATTTCTCCAACAAAATCAAGTCTCTATTGTTGGAATGGTGACTCGACTGTTATTGGTTTCAAGGGTAGTGGGAGTAATTTATTCCTTCCTTCAAATACTTGGCACTCCCGACAGCTAGCAACTCTTTTGTACATATCAACAAACAAATTTGGCCAATAAAAACATGCCCTCAATATCTTGTCTGCAATGGTTTTATAGAACAAATTCCCACCAAAGTCACCCTTATGAAATTATTCCATAATTTTCTAAGCTTCATCGTCCAACAGACGGTTAAACAAAATGCCACCAGGATCCTTTGTTATAGCTCCAAATCTCACCAGTATGGTTTGTGATGCTACAGCCATGGCCTAGGGCAACCCCTCCTTCCAGACCTGGTCATATATCTAAAAAACAGTGTTTTATTTCCTGTACGCGACATTGCCCTGAGTTAAACGCGTGTATACGCGGGTTCTACATAGCTAACCCGCGTATATGTATTAAAACACTTAAAAAATATAAAAATTCCTTATTTTCGGGCGGAGATCGCGGGGTTTACCTGCTGATCACCTGTTAGTGCCCATTGGCCTCAACTGTCCCCAACCAATTCCTAACTAAAAAACTACCTTGGAGTTGGTATAAAAAGACATCAAGGGGAAGGCCTAAGGAGGAGAAATCATTGAGCAAGGTTATTATACTGAGTTTTTCCCCCTGATCAGGTCTGAAGACCCTTGTGCCTTCTGCACTTCCCCCATCTTGTACAGGAAACCCTTGTTTCCTTGTGTTTGGATGTTCTTTCTTTCCCATCACATCTTGGAGTGAGTAATGGAAGGTGACTTACTAGTGGCTTGAGGCGGGACGGATCCAGAAGGAGGCTGAGCTTTGAGCCTGCAGAAGCGGTTTCAGGTGATATTGCTCTTTTTCCATATTATTTTATTTATCTAATAAAGAAACACGTCTTGTTCCCGAAACGCTTCTTTCTTTGTGTTAATGATATTTATATGTGAAGTTCATACTTGAATAGATGTTTATAAGTTTGTAACTAACTCATCTCTCATATAACATAAAGATCATTTTTATGTAAAATTTTGTCCATATACTGTTGCAGTTCTTGGAATTGTGGTTTTTACAAGACAAAGGAGTGGAAGGGACGTGAAGAAGGGTTTGCACCCTTGAGTAACTACCCAAACGTAGGACCTCAGGTATGCCCCTCTCACCCTAGAAGTAGTTTTTTTATAGCATAAACAGTTGTGTGTGTGTGTGTTTCTTAACTTAGATAACTTTCAGTCTGCTAAGGTTCCACCCAAGAGCCTTAAGGGATAATATCCCGCAACAGAACTGGCGACTCCACTGGGAAACAACATTCTTGTTGTTCCTTGTTGGGCGTTTGTCAAGCCTATCAGGGCTCAGTAGCTTGCTGGCTTATTGATTCTGTTTGGTCTGTTTCTGATTTTCTAGTTTGACCAGTTTCTGGAATTTTCTTTTTTATTTTTCTTGAAAGGCTGCATACACGCTGATTTTCTTGGTTACAGAAGCGTATACACGCTTGTTGCCTGAAGTAAACCCGCGTATACGCAGGTTTCCTCAGGAATAGTAGCGTATACACGCATTCTGCACTGAGTGCAGTCGCGTATACTTAGCAATTTTCAAGATTTATAAACTTTTAGCCTCTGGAATGTTTCTGGTGTTTTCTGTCAGTTTAAACAGTCATTTGTGTCAGTAGCAGTTATCTGTTTTTTCCAGCAAGTGTCTTTACTCTAACTTCTCCCTGAATTATAAGAAGTCTTGGTCTTATTTCGTGTTTGCAAGTGTCATCATATTTTTACTTTAAACACACAAGATTTCCTTACTGGAATCTTGGCTGCCCTGAGTGATCAGAGCAGAAAAGATTTTCATTAATCTTTGTGTCTAACTTCGTTCTTGTTGACATCTTGGTTTGCTTAACGAAATAGTTTCTATGACCTATTGCTTCTTTGTTTCATTAAAGTAGTCATTTTGATACTTTCT